>ML102162.1:0-43567 GCA_003697995.1 Taxidea taxus jeffersonii
TTTGTCTAGGGGATATCTTTTGAAAGTTGTTTGTACCAGGGCGGGGAAAGTTGCAGGGAGTAGCAAGACCGGTTGGGTCTTGATTAACTTATCTACGAAGTGGGGGTAGTTTGTGGTTTAGTAACCAATTCTGTTCCTGGAATTCCTATCTCCTTGTCTGGAATTTATGCAAGCTTTGGGTCACTCATAGTTAAATATGAACAACAAAATGGCTACTGCCTCAAAACGGAGTTACTTTAGCCCTTCAATCACCTTATCCTTTGAATGTCTTCTAATCTGTACCAATGTCTCCCCTTTTCCCGGATATTGATGATTTGAAATTTCACTTTTTATTTCGTGATTAATCTTAGTAGACATTTATCAATTGTATCAGTCTTCTACAAATCTAACTTTTGCTTTGTTAATTTTCTGTGCTATTTTCATTTCCATACCTGTATTTGTTATCTATTTCTATTTTGTAATTTGAAGGGTCCACGGACAAAAGGACGAGATTGATACAAAGTGAAGGTAAAGCAAAGCTTTATTTCCGGCCAAGCATGGAGAATCAAACTGACTGGCCAGGGCCCTCTCTTACAAAGAGGCAACCCCTCCCTGCCTTACAGACTAACTTTTAAAGGGCAAGGGCCATGTGGTTGAGGCTGGCCACACACAGGTGGCCAATGAGATTGCAACACAGAGAAAGCTGCACAGTCATGTTAGGTCACATGCAGGTGGCCAACTGAATTACAGTTTACCCTATAGTAGCTGTTTGAACCAGCCCATCACTCTGGTCAGAACTGGCGCCTTAGTTTGGTGCCCAAAAGGCGGGGCCCACATTCTTTGGTCGTTAGGGAGATAGTGTATGCGCTTTACTGATTGGATGCCTCCATCTGGCCTGACTTGTCCTTGCATCTGGGCTGTGTTATCTCCGCCTGGCCTGACAGGTCCTAGTACCTGAGCTCTGTTATCCCGGACTGGTCGGCCATATTTTACTGGTTTCCCAGACCTGTTTCTAAGTAAGTTCCTCTGGCAGGGGTGGGGTGGGGGTGGGGGTGGGGGGTCAATCTAAGTTCACTGCATAAACAACAAAATGGCCGGTCTACCGAGGTGGGGCTGCTCCGGCTAAGTAGGCCCTTATAAATGTGCTTTCACTTCTGTTTTTAGGATGGAAACTTAAATCCCTGTTTTTAGATCTTTCTTATTTTTTAATATAAACACTTAAAGATGCAACATTCTTTTACACACTGCTTTAACCACATTCTATAAATTTTGATTTGCCCTGAGTTACCTGAGTGGCTCAGTCTGTTAAGCGTCTGCCTTCAGCTCAGGTCATGATCCTGGGGTCCTGGGATCAAGCCTGGAGTCAGATTTGGACTCCCTACTCAATGAGGAGCATGCTTCTCCCTCTGCCTGCTGCTCCCCCTGCTTGTGCTCTCTCTATCAGTCAAATAAATGAATAAAATCTTTTTAAAAATTTTTTATTTGCTCTGTTTCAATTATCATTCAGTTTAAATTATTTCTAACTTTTTATTGTTCCTTCTTTGGCCCATTGGTTATGTGAACATATGTTTTCCTTTATTTCTAAATATTTGCAGATTTCCTAGATATCTTAGTTATTGGTTTCTGCTTTAATCCTGTTGTGTTCAGAGAAAAGACTTATGTATGATGTTCAACTTTGAAAATTTGTCGAGATATCGTTTTTGACCCCATAAATGCCTAACTCATGAACATTCAGGTTCACCTGAAAAAGAAGTATGTTTGACCCAGCAATTGCACTACAAGGTATTTATCCAAAGGATATAAACATAGTGATCTGAAGGGGCACGTGTACCCCAATGTTTATAGCAGCAATGTCCACAATAGCCATACTATGGATAGCACCATACTATGGGTACTATGTCCATACTATGGACATATAGATGTCCATCGGCAGAGGAATGGATAAAGAAGAGGTGGTATATATACACAATGGAATAATATCCAGCCATCAAAAGAAATGAAATCTTGCCATTTGCAATGACGTGGATGGATCTAGAGGGTATTAAGCTAAGCAAAATAAGTCAAAGAAAGACAAGTACTATATGTTTTCACCCCTATGGGGAATTTAATAAATAAAACAGTTGAACATAGGGGAAAGGAAGGAAAACTAAAATAAGATCAAAACAAAGAGGGGGTGCCTGGGTGGCTCAGTGGGTTAAAGCTCTCTGCCTTCGGCTCAGGTCATGGTTTCAGGGTTCTGGGATTGAGTTCCGCATCGGGCTCTCTGCTCAGCAGGGAGCCAGTTTGCTCCTCTCTCTACTTGCTTCTCTGCCTACTTGTGATCTCTGTCTGTCAAATAAATAAATAAAATATTTTTAAAAAAAAGAACACCCAGCAGAGCCCTCAAACTTCAGATCTGAAGTTCAAGTGTTAACAGAACCTGGCGGCACTCGGAGACTTTAGAGGATTGGAGATTTATTTAACAACAGCAGGCTCAGAGGAGAGTGATCTCCAAAGGTCTGAGCCCCAAGCACAATCAGGGAGGGTAGCTTATACCCTTCTACTTCCGCATCCTTGGTACTTTTGGCCCACGTGGGGAAACAAGGTAGGGAAGAAGAACCTGGAAGGGCTTTGAGACAGGGACTGGAATTCCCTTGCTGGGTTGGTCTGCCATCTTATTGTACAGTTTTCCCCTTATCACAAGGGCTCAGGGACTTCAAGACAATAAATCAGGTATGGTTTTCAACCAGTGATTTTTTTAGAGCATTGATAGAAAACAAATACAGGGACAGACATGCATGAGGAGGAAAGAACTGAGACAGGAAAATGTCTGATATGGGGTGAGATCAACATGGATAAGAAAACTGCTTCACTTTCTGTGGCTTCCTTAACTATGTACATTAGGTGGAATCAGGTTATGTAAGGTATCATTTACACATGATGCCTCTTTATAATATCACTCAGTTGTGAACTGGGCCAGCTACAATATCTACACATAGCCAATAACCTATACCATAGGCAGCATCCTTGCATTAAAACGTTTTTCTTTCAGCTCATATATTTTTGGTTAGTGTATGGGTTTGCTGCAGACTTCTGTACCTATCATTGAACAGTGGGACTCTGGGTGTTTCTAGTACATGAGACTTTCAGGGCTAAAACCAAGACGGTCTGGTCAAACTGAGAGGGAGGCTTCTGCAGGGTGTTGGCTTGTGCTTTGTCTTCAGGTGGACTTCTACTCCCTCATCAGATGGGACAGAGAACTTGCATTTTTAACAATTCTCAGATGATCCTAAAGTTCTACATGAGTACTTAGATGACGGTGATGATGTGACAAAGTTTCATACCATTCTAGCCGTGCAGTTATTAGATTTTCACAGACATACACAACAGATGAGTTTATTAACTATAAAGCATGACCATTCTTAACTATTCACTAGGTGGAATTCAATCAGCATAAAGGTCTTCATCCTCATCACCTTCATATTAAGTGGGATGAGGAAAGGAGAAGGAAGAGGAGGGGAAGGTCTCACTGGCCCGTGGGCAGCAGACATGGAAGAGGTGCAAGGGGAGGCAGGAGAGGCAGGCACACTTGATATAACTTTGTGGAACTACATCACAATTTTTGTGTGACTTTTTTGCTTTCTCATTTCTCTGAAGATGTTTCTATGCTGCACCAATCCTTCTTCCCATTTGCTTTGGTTTCAGTGCCCATATCATAGAAGAGTCCCTGTCATAAAGGGAGTCAAAAGCAGTCTTGAATAATGCTTCTGCCTGATTCAAGTGTATTAAGTAAAAATCTTAAATACTATTTAGGAGGCTTCTTGTTGAGTCAAAGAATTATATATATATTTTGACAAATGTCCCCAACGCCTCCGCAAACAAGTATGAGACTTCCTGTCTCACAGGAGTGTATGCCAGATCCTTGGGATGACATTGCCAATGATACTAACATAAAATAATTAATAATAATAATAATAATAATAATGAAGAAGATGATGATGATGATAATGACAGCACTAGCTCTTCTGTACTTACCATTATGTCCCAGGTCTGCTACTAAGCTCATTTTAGTTATCTCTCACAAAAGAGGTAGTTTTAGCTCATTTATTCACTGGAATTTAAAGAGGCTGGTCCTCACCTGTTTTGGAGCATTAAAATCCTCTGGAGGGCTTATTAAAGCAAAGACGTGGGGCTCTAGCCCAGAGTTTCTGATTCAGTAGAAATGAAGTGAGGCCTGTACTTGTAACAAATTCCCAGGCAATGCTGTACTGGTCTGCAGGTTGTAAACTGCTGATTAGAGGAACTTTAAAAATTACTACATTCAAGAACTATCTTCATTTTTCATTGTGATTACTGACTGGAAAGGAGAAGTGAGTTATCCCACTCCCCTACACAGGGAGGAAGGTCAAGGTATGCGTCACCTATTTGAGGTGAAGGGTTGCTTGAAGGGCCATTGAAATCTGTGAGCTTCTCCTTGGAACTCTTAAAAGCCACACCCCTGTCTTTGGAACTTTCACACCAGGTGTCTCAGAGAACAGAAAGCCTGCTGCCTGGGTGCAGTCAGAAACTACATTACCCAGAAAGCGTCGGACGTCGGTGGACGCTCAGCCAATGACAGAGGAGGAGAGGGATATTTCCGCCGCACGGTGGACCCGCCTTCTAGCGTCTTCCTTGCGGCGTTTTTGGGTTGTAGCGCGTCTGTGTACAGTCGCGCTTCTGTTTTGAGCGCGGTGGAGAGGCCGCTTCCCAGAAGGGTCGTCCAGACTGAGCAAAGGACGGTGAGGAGGATAGGACCTAACTCCACGGTTTTGTATGAGCCCGACAGCACCTGTAACGGGGCTGTCCCCCTAGCCTGTCCGGCGCGTCGGCACTAGCCCTTCCTGCCGGAGGCACCCACTGGGGACCTTGTTGAGCCTTTACACAGCGGAGACCCTGGTCACCCGGCCCAGGGCTGGGGTGAGGGGTCGGCTTAGCCCGCTGGACGCGCTTTAGTCGCTGCTTCTCGCGGTCTCGCTCCGCCCGTGGGCCTCATGGCGGCGCCCGCGCTGGTGAGTGGAGGGTCGCGCAGGCTCAGGCGCTTGGGTCCTCACGGTTCAGCCCTCAGTGATATTGACCCTGGGACTCTCTGATGAAGTTTTAGAATATAAATTCGGTTCAGTGGGGGAGGAAGGTCCAGAGCCGACCACGAAGAAAGAATTCTTGAGACATCTTTGGTGCAAAGTGGGGGTTTATTAAAGTACAGGGACAAGACCTGTGGGCAGAAAGAGCTGCTACCCGAGGTTGTGAGGGGTGACAGGTTTTATATGATGCGGTTGTGGGAGGTGAGGAAAAAGGGAGGTTTCAATAAAACTTTCATATGCTAAAATATACCTGAGGCCTTGAGCCTTCCCATTGTCAGGTTAAGGTTGTTTTTCCTCTCTAACAAGGTATTTATAGAAGGTGGGAGATTCCTGGAAGAATGTCACACATGTCCGATCGAGGAGTAAGGGGTGGGGGGGAGGTTGCAGGATGTCAGCTTCTGCTTTGTCCTCAACTTGCTTTCCCTTCCCTCATCATCTTCACCATTCCTTCTTAATGCCCTTGGATCTGAAGGTTCTGGAGGAATACAGTGGTGGAGGGGGTATATTTAATCACTTCTAAACCAGGGTTCTGAACCTGGACCAGGGTTAGAAGGGGAAGCCTGCATTTCTGCCTCTGACCTCAGCTTGCCTTTTCACAGCCATTGGCCTCCATTCCTTCAGGTCTAAAATTGGAGTACTGTGTGTATTAACGATTATTCTCTCAGTTGAGGGAACCAGAGAGGGTATGTGTGTGACATGTGTCCTTCATTGCTCAGAGAGCAATCAGCCTGGGTGCGATTCTGAGAGGGACCAAGCTGGTCCTGCTCTGCTCTTAGGCTCCCACCAGGGAGAATCTGGCCTTTGGGCCTCCTTGCCGCAGACCTCTACCCAGCTGGAAGCTGGGAGAGGGGACCTGCGTTTTTTGAATTGCTGCTTCTCAGATTGGTGTAGTTCAGGTGGAGAACACAAGACAGGCACTGATTTGAAGTTTGTAGTTGCCATCTCTGTATTACAAGTGAAGCTGGTTTGCAGCTTGCAGCAATGAATCCATTTTCCCATAGAACACATTTTCTTACTCTGGTTCCCCCACTTTTCAAAGGTTTGGATTTTGCCACTAGCTTTTAGGAGAGACTACGTTAGGAAGGCAAAAACAAAAATCCTCTTGGAGTTTCTTTCGGTTGGTGAGAACAGGTACTAATATAAGTTTTTCCTAAAAGCAAAGTTAGCAGTAAGGGGGACCTTGAGAAAGTTGGGGGATACTTTTCACTTTACTGCATTTTGGCTTAGGGAAGTTTTCCTAGGAACACTGTGCGTTCAGATAGTGGGGGTGACTTGTGCTTGAAGAGTGACTCCAATATTCATTAATGACAGTGTACAGGAATGCTGTGTCTCTTGGGTTGTAAACACAACAGGACTTAAGTTACTCTCTAGCATGGCACCCTGTTCACTGGTCCTAGCTCTGACCACCACTGGGACTCATGTTAGTTATTAATCTTTCCTCACCTGGCCTGCTCCCCAACTTCACTCCAGCCTTGTTCCAGTGTCCCCTGAGAGAGGCCTTCCCTGGTTGCCCCAGCTAAAGTCCCCTAATGTTTGCAATCAGTTCATTCTCTTTTGTTGTTTTTTGAGGTCTTACAGCCATATGACTTGATCTTGGTCATTTCTTTAATTTCTTGTCAGGGACCCTTCCCCAGCCCCAGAGTGTGAGCTCCTGTTCTCTGCTCCATCTCCAGGCCTAGAACAGTGCTGGACCTGACCAGTGTCCAATAAGGGACTGATGAGTGAAAGATTTTTTCCTCTGGTACAATGTCATACTTAAATCTAAACCCCCACCATGGCTGGACCCGAGGGACCAGGGTTCAAATCTTACCCCTTCTCATTAGACATACAACTCTGTTCCACTTGGCTTTGAGCCTCTGTTTGCTGCTTGTGAATGGAGATGATGGTGGTTACCTCCCGGGTTTACTATCTGCTCCTTACTGCCTGCATGAAATGATCATGGTTTTGTGTCTTTCTCCAGTAGCTTCCTGCACAGGAGCCTTTGCTCTCCCACATCTACTATTCTGTCAGAGGCACCATGTGCCTCCCTCCTGAGCCTAGCACAGAGCTAGGTTCTCGGGAGATACTGGGGGGTTCAGGTCTCAGGTCTTTCTGGACTTCTGCCAGAGGCCAATCAATAGGTTCTCATCTCATCTAATAATGTATGGCCACCCACTATCTCTGTTTGATGTTCCAGGCTTTGGTGTCCTTTCAAGACATGGCCATGACATTCACTGGACAAATGGAGACATCTGGACCTGGCCCAGAGGACCTTATACCGGGAGGTGATGTGGGAGACTTGTGGGCTCCCGGTCTCACTGGGTAAGGATTCAGTGCTCTCCTGAGTGGTACCCACAAGTTTTCATTCCACTCTTTCTCTCTAAGCATGGTTGATTGAGAAGGTCTCTGAGACCCACCTTCTTGTCTTCCCACAACCTCAGCATATTCTGTTCTAACTTCTTATTCATATCCCTATGTGTGCAACAGGGATTATTGTATAAGAAACATAGTTCTCAACATTTTTGCCCAAGTGTCCAGCATAAGCTGGCCTCAATCTGATGTCCTCCTTATTCCAGATCTCCCTAAGAACTAAAGTGATTAGTTCAGTTTGGTTGGGTCAAGTGTCCTCACAGCCCAGTTAGCAGGACCTGTGGGTAATGGGAGGTTCTCCAAGAAGTAGGTGAATCAGACAAACGGGAAGATATTTGACATCAGTGCTCATGGTATTTTTCCAAGCAGCACAATCTCACCTAAATGGCTTTGGCCCCTGGTACCTGCACAGTTGTCCCTTATTTCCTAAGGCCTGTGCCTTGCTTCTCTGCTGCTGAGGGAGATCATTTTAGAGAATGTACAGACATGTCATCAAATGGTGTTGATGGGCATCTAAGAAAGCTCTTCCTTTTCCTTCCTCTTTCCTGCCTTTTGATTGTTGTTGGAAGAGTCTGGGCTTGGTGCTGCATCTTTAGCTGTCCTGTGTCTGTTGGGCAATTTTCCCTTCAGAAAGAAGAGCTGTAGGACACGGAGCCTTGAGGAGGCACCGTGAGCTTCCTGGGTCTTAATGCAGTTATTTTTATTTTATTGTCTTTTGTTTGTTTGTTTAAAGTTTTTTTATTTGTTTAAAGATTTTATTTATTTGACAGAAAGAGGGATCACAAGTAGGCAGAGAGGTAGGCAGAGAGAGAGGGGGGAAGCAGGCTTTGCTGAGCAGAGAGGTCGATGCAGGGCTCAATCCCAGGACCCTGAGATCATGACCTGAGCCAAAGGTGGAGGTTTAACCAACTGGTCACCCAGGTGCCCCGATTTTATTGTCTTTTTATAGTAACTTTGCCTTAGCCCAAGTGACCTAGTATCTGTGAAGTGCTTAGAATAGAACTGGGTACATAGCAAGTGTGACACATGTATTTATTATATGTACTAAATCAGTAAATCCCAAATATTCTCCCACTGAAATTTGAAATGGCAAATTTTCCCAGAAATCGGTTTGAATACGAACTGGTGGAGGCCCATTCCCACTCTTCTTTATTAGTTAGGACGTGGTATACAGAGTAAGAGACAAGCTCTAAATGCTTGGCCACTCACCAGCCTCGTGACTGGGGAAGTTGCATATCTTGCTATTCCTTTGATATACAAGTTAGGCTAAGGTAATGCTATCTTGCTGGGTCTAAAATCTGGGTCAGTTAAGAAATTAATAAGGGTTTTTTCCTCATTCATCCCATGATTGTGGGTCAGCAGGGGAACTCTGTACCACATATTTAGCCAGGGATCCAGTGCATTCTGTTGTCCGCATATTGCTTTAAGGTCACCCTGGCGTCATCCCACTGGCCAAGAGGACTAGGAAAGAAGGGGAGTACAGGTGGTCCCCACCTTAGAGTGGCTCAACTTTGGATTCTTCCACTTTATAGTGGTGTGAAAGCAGTGTGCATTCAGTTGAAACTGGACTTTGAATTTTGAGTCTGGATCTTCTCCTAGGCTAGTGACACTGCAGCGTGACCGTCTCTCCTGATGCTGGGCGGCAGCAGCGAGTCGCAGCTCCCAGTCCGCCATGCGGTTGTGCGGGTGAATGGCCAGTGCACTTACACCATTGTGTTTTTCACTTTCAGTACAATAGTCAATAAATGCATGAGTTATCCAACACTTTATTATGAAATAGTCTGTATTTGATGATTTTGCCCAGCTGTGGGCTAATGACGTGTTCGGAGCACGTTTCAGGTGGTCCGGGCTAAGCTCTGTCGTGAGGTGGCTTAGGTGTACTAAATGCATTTGATGGATTTATCAGGATGGAACCCCCCCATCATAAGTCGGGGAAGATCTGTAGTCCTATTCACTCGCACATATATGTCACTTCCATTCACATTCCGTTGACAAGAAACAGGCATCAGGGTACATGTTGTATCAAACTGGGAAATGAATCAGTTTTAGCAGTTTTTTAGTGGAGTCTCTCAGGTTTTCTATAGTATCATGTCATCTGCAAATAGTGAAAATTTTCCTTCTTCCTTAATAATTTGGATTCCTTTCATTTCTTTTGTTGTCTGATTGCTGTGGCTAGGACTTTCAGTCTATGTTGAATGGAAGTAGCAAGAGTGGACATCCCTGCCGTGTTCCTGACTTTAGGGGAAAAGTTCTGTTTTTCCCCATAAAGGATGATATTAGCTCTGGGTTTTTTATAGATGACCTTTATTGCGTTGAGGTATGTTCCCTCTAAACATATTTTGTTAGGGTTTTTATCATGAATAGGTACTGTACTTTGTCAAAGGCTTTTTCTATCTCTATTGAAATGATCATGCGCTTCTTATCCTTTCTCTTATTGATGTGATGTATCAGTGTGATCAGTGAACCAAGTAAGAGAAAAGCTCTGAATGCCTGACCACTTCCCATCACGTTGATTGATTTACAAATGTTGAATGACTTGCAACCTAGGAATAAATCCCACTTACTCATGGTGTTTTTTTAATTTTTATTTTTTTTAAAGATTTTATTTATTTATATCACAGACAGAGATCACAAGTCAGAGAGAGATCACAAGCAGGCAGAGAGGCAGGCAGAGAGAGGGGGGGAAGCAGGCTCCCTGCAGAGCAGAGAGCCCGATTCAGGACTCGATCCCAGAACCCTGAGATCATGACCTGAGCCGAAGGCAGAGGCTTTAACCCACTGAGCCACCCAGGTGCCCCCATGGTGTTTGTTTGTTTTTTTAATGAGCAATTGAATTAGTAATATTTTTTTCTTCCAAGTTTTTATTTAAATTCCAGTTAGCCTACAGTGTAATATTAGTTTCAGGTGTAGAATTTAGTGATTCATCACTTTCCATACAACATCTAGTGCTCGTCACAAGTGCCCTTTGTAATACCCATCACCTATTTAACCCATTCTCGCGGCCCACCTCCCTTCCAGTAACCATCAGTTTTTCTCTATAGCTAAGAGTCTGTTTCTTGGTGTTCTTCCTTTTCCCCCCCATGTTCATTTATCTTGTTTCTTAAATTCCACATGAGTGAAATCATATGCTATTTGTCTTTCTCTTAGTTCACTTAGCATTATACTCTCTAGCTCCATCCATGTCATTGCAAATGGCAAGATTTCATTCTTTTTTATGGTTGAGTCAAATTCCATTGCATATATATACTACATCTTCTTTATCTATTCCTCAGGTGATGGACATACAGGTTCTTTCCATAATTTGGCTGTTGTTGTCATCCCCTACCAGTATTGAATTACTGATTAGTTCCTTTATGATTGTTATGAACTGTTTCATGTGTTTGGGTGCTCCTGTGTGGATTGCATAAGCATTTACGATTGTTATATTTTCTTCTTGGACTGTCCCCTTATTATTATGTAGTGTCCTTCATTGTCATTTGTTAGTCTTTATTTTAACATGTCCAGAATAAGTATTGCTACTCTGGCTTTCCTTTGACATCCATTTGTATGACAGATGTTTTTCTCTATCCTCTCATTTTCTCTTCTTCTTCCCTCCCTCCCTTTCCTTCTTTCTTTCTCTCCTGCTTTCTTTTTCTCCTTCCTTCCCCCTTCTTTCCTTCCTCTCTCTTTCTTTAATGTAGGCTCCATACCAAGGGCAGAGCCCACTATAGGACTTGACCTCATGACCCTGGGATCAAGAACTGAGCTGAGATCGAGAGTTGGAGGCTTCTAGGGGCGCCTGGGTGGCTCAGTGGGTTAAAGCCTCTGCCTTCGGATCAGGTCATGATTCCAGCCTCCTGGGATCGAGCCCTGCATCAGGCTGTCTGCTCAGCTGGGAGGCTGCTTCCCCCCCCCCCACCCCCCGCCTGCCTCTCTGCCTACTTGTGATCTCTCATTCTCTGTCAAATAAATAAATAAAATTTTAGAAACCTCCAACTCTTTTTTTTTTTTAAACAGACATATGAAAAAATGCTCAACATCACTCCACATCAGGGAAATACAAAGCACAACTACAATGAGATACCACCTCACACCAGTCAGAATGGCTAAAATTAACTCAGGAAACAACAGATGTTAGCAAGGATGCAGAGAAAGGGGAATGCACTTACACTGTTAGTGGGAATGCAAACTACAGCCACTCTGGAAAACAGTGTGGAGGTTCCTCAAAAGGTTAAAGATAGAGCTACCCTATGACCCAGCAATTGCACTGCTAGGTATTTACCCAAAGGATACAAACATAGTGATTTGAAGGGGCACATGCACCCCAATGTTTATAGCAGCAGTGTCTACAATAGCCAAACTATGGAGAGAGCCCAGATGTCCACTGACAGCTGAATAGATAAAGAAGATGTGGTGTAAACACACACACACAGGAATATTACTCAGCCATCAAAAAAGAATGAAATCTTGCTATTCGCAACAACGTAGATGGAACTAAAGGGTATCATGCTAAGCAAAAGACAAATACCATATGCTTTCATTCATATGTGGAATTTAAGAAACAAAACATAAACATAAGGGAAGGGAAGGAATAAAGTAAGACAAAAACAGAGAGGGAGGCAAACCATAAGAGACTCTTAACTATAGGAAACAATCTGGGGGTTCCTGGAGAGGAGGTTGGTGGGGGGATGGGGTAATTGGGTGATGGGCATTAAGGAGGGCACTTGATGTAATGCACACTGGGTATTATATGCAACTGATGGATCACTGCACTCTACCCCTGAAACTAATAATACACTGTATGTTAACTAAATTGAATTTAAGTAAAAAATTTTAAGTATCGGAGGCTTAACCAACTGAGCCATGCAGGCATCCCTCTGTCTTATCACTTTCAGTCTGCAGGTGTCTTTCGGTCTAAAATGGGTCTCTTGTAGGCAGAATATAGATGGGTCTTCTTTTTATATCCATTCTTTTACCCTATAACTTTTGATTGGAGCATTTAGCCCATTTACATTCAGAGTAATTATTGATGGATATATATTTACTACTATTTTATTACTTATTTTATAATTGTTTCTATAGATTTTCTCTGATCTTTTTTGTCTTTTGCTCTTTCACGTTTTGCTGATTTTCTTTAGTGATATATTTTAATTTCTTTCTCTTTATTATTTGCATATTTATTAGTGCTTTTTGATACATGGTTACCACCAGGTTTATATATAACCTCTTCTGAATATAATAGTCTGTATTAAGTTGATGGTCATTTAAGTTCAGACCTATTCTTTTCTCCTCCCTTCCTCATGTTTTAGATATATGTTATTTTATAACCTTTTTTTGGTGATTTTGCTGACTGATTTTTTTGCAGAAATATTCATTTTTACTGTTTTTTAACCTCAATACTGTCACTTTTGGTTTGCCCTTTCCCCTGAAAGCATCCCTTTTAATATTTCTTGCAGAGCTGATTTGGTGGTCATAAACTCCCCTAGTTTTGGGGAAGCTCTTTATCTTCCTTCTATTCTGAATGATAGCCATGCTGGATAGAGTATTTCTTGGCTGCAGGTTTTTCCCATTCAGCACTTTGAATATATCCTGCCACTTTCTTCTGGCTTTTTAAGTTTTTCTGAAAAATCCCTT
The DNA here is from genome assembly GCA_003697995.1 of Taxidea taxus jeffersonii. Taxonomy (NCBI): domain Eukaryota; kingdom Metazoa; phylum Chordata; class Mammalia; order Carnivora; family Mustelidae; genus Taxidea; species Taxidea taxus. The sequence goes on from ML102162.1 coordinate 13,041, forward strand.
GCTAGCCTTATGGAGTTTCCTTTGTAAATTAATGACTCCTTTTTTTTCTTTATCACTATCACATTTTTTTCTTTAACAGTATATCTTGCATTTAATTTTACAGTATGTCTTGTTGTGCATCTGCTTTTGTTAATTTTGTTGGGGGTTCTCTGTGCTTCCTGGATCTGGATATCTATTTCCTTCCCCAGATTAAAGAAGTTTTCAGCTATGATTTCTTCATATAGATTTTCTGCTCTCCCTTCTCTCTTTTTCTTCTTCTTTTTCTTCTTCTTCTGAGACTCCTGTAATACATATATTGTGTTTGATAGAGCAACTGAGTTCTCTAAGTCTATTCTCATTTTGCATTATTCTTTTCTCTCTTCTATTCAGCTTGATTTCTTTCCATTACTCTGCTTTCTAGTTCAGTAATTCATTCCTCTGCTTTTTCCATCTTGCTGTTCATTCCATCAAGTGTGTCTCTCATTGGGGCACCTGGGTGGCTCAGTTAAGCGTCTGCCTTCAGCTCAGGTCATGATCTCAGGGGTCAAGCCCCACATCCCACTCTCTGCTCAGTGGGGAGTCTGCTTCTCCCTCTCACTCTCCCTCTGTGCTCTCTCAAACAAGTAAATAAAATCTTAAAAAAAAAAAAAAGTGTTCCTCTCATTCCATTTATCGTGTCCTTTATCTTGCTATGTTATTATCTCTGTATTAAGGATCTCATGCATGTCTTCCACTCTTTTCTTAAGTCCAGTGAGTATCCTTACGATCATTGCTTTAAGTTCTCTGTCAAGCATGTTACTTAATGTCTTTTTGCTTAGATCTCTGGCTGTAGCCATGTCCTGTTCTTTCATCAGAGATAAATTTTTCTGTCTCCTCACTTTGCTTCTCTATGTCTGTTTCTCTGTGTTAAGAAAGTCACCTATGGGGCGCCTGGGTGGCTCAGTGGTTAAGCCTCTGCCTTTGGCTCAGGTCATGATCCCAGGGTCCTGGGATTGAGCCCCACATCGGGCACTCTGCTCGGCAGGGAGCCTGCCTCTCCATCTACTTGTGATCTCTCTTTGTCAAATAAATAAATAAAATCTTAAAAAAAAAAGTCAGCTAAAATGTCAGCTGTGTCTTCCACTCTTGAAAGTAGTGACTTTATGAAGAGGTCCTGGAGTGCCCTGCAGTGCGATGTCCCCTGTTCAGAACCTTGGCCCTTCAGGAGAGTATCCGATGTGTGTTGCTTACATACTGCTGCTGTGTCGGAGTCACTTTTTCTTTCAGTGCTGCCTGTTGTAGGCTATGCTTATTCTCTGTGGTGTTAGTGGGACCCAGGCAGGCCAGCTCCTGAGAGTAGTGCCCACCTGGGAACTCGGGAGCAGGGTGGCCATATTACCTAGATTGGCCCTACGCCACTAGTCCTATGAGGATCTCCTGAGGTCCTGCGGTAGCTGGGGGCACAAAGCTGAGCACAGCACGGTGTTGGCTGGAGCAGACTGCTGTGTGTGGTGCAGCGGTCGGGGTGTCTTGGTGTCTAGGTGTAGTGCATGGCAGCGGCTGGGCACAGTGCTCACTGATGATGGGGAGAGCGTGGCTGGTTGTGGCCCATGAAGGTGGCTGGTGGGAGTGACCAGGCAGGGTGTGCAGTGGCACCTGTGGGTGTCCGGCTAGGCAGAGCACGCAGTACTCGCTTGGGAGGCGTGGCTGGAGGCACACAACTGGGTGTGGCACAGCAGATGTGTGTGTCCTGCATGGTGGCAGCTGTGTCTCCATGGCTGGGCTAGGCGCTAGAGGCTTTTACAAATTTGCCCTGAGCCCAGGGCCTAGGCTGGCAGGCTTGGAATGGGCAAGTCCTCAGGAGAACTCATGGGCGTGGCACATTGCTAGTGGGTTAGATAGCAAGGGTCAGTGCAGCCCTAACCCCGCAGGTGGCTCTGTGCTTATGCAGGGGTGGGAGGTGGGGAGGAAAATGGCATCTGCTAGCTCCCTTGTTTTTGGAGAAGTCCCTCAACATTCTCTGAAATCAGTATGAACAGATCCGTCTCCTGTTTGCCCCTAGTGTTGTGTGAACTGCCATTTTAACGTTCCTTCTTAATGCAGTTTGTTGTTTTATTAAGGGCAGGGACCCTGCTGTCATTTGTCTTCCTGGCTCTAGTGCTGAGTCAGCTGACCTCCAAAGCTCCAGGTTTCAAGTCCCACTGATTTTACAAACTCACAGAATTCAGCCCCTCTGGTTTTTATTTGTTTGTTTGTTTATTTAAAGATTGTATTTATTCATTAGAGAGACAGTGCATGTGAAAGGGGAGGGTGGAGGGAGAAGCAGACTCCTGGCCAAGCAGGGAACCTGATGTGGGATCCTGACTTTGGGACTTCAGGATCGTGACCTGAGCCAAAGGCAGTCGCCCAACCAACCGATCGACCCAGGTGCCTGTCCTTTTGGTTTCTGAAGCCAAATGCTATGGGGCTTAGTCTTCCCCATGTGAGCTCCCTGGGGTGAGGGCCTGTTTCTCCACCTTCTCCGCAAACACAGCTCTCTCCCTCCTTTAGGCAGCCTCCCTGTGTCTTTCTGACCTTCCTAACCTTTCAGGTGCAGCTTCTTGTCTATATTTACTTGTGGCATTTGTTCTGCCCGTCTTCAGATCGCTCTGTGGCTTAGTGACTTGGACATGGATGCTGTCTTGTTGAAAACATGGGACAGGGTGAGCTCAGCACCCACCTAGTCCACCATCTTCCCAGGCTCCAGCCTTGGTGAAATTTTCCTATACTTCTTCATTCTGTAGGTTCATAGTTTCCAACAATTTGGAAATGTCTCAGGCATTATTTCTAATGACGATTTTCTGTCCCTCTACCTCTGTTTCAGCACCTTCAGTGTTTTAATTCCTTTGAAGTTCTCTCACTGCTCATTGATAATTTTTTTTTCTCTCAGTTTCATTTCAAATAGTTTCTACTGCTACATTGCCCAGGTTCCTCAACTTTTCTTCTGCAAGAGTTCCTGCAACTTTTCTTTGCCCTTAGTCCCATCCAGTGTATTTCATACCATAAATGTTAGCTTTTATCTCTTCTAGTTAGACTAGGGTCTTCCTTAGGTCTTTCATGTTCCTACCTAATATGTTCAGTCTTTCTCCTTGCTTCTTAGACATATGGAATACATTATTCTGTTTTAATGTCTTTGCACTCTTATAAATATTTTTGCACTCTTACAAATATTTCAGTGGGGAGACCGGTATTCTTGCAAAAATTACATAAACAAATGTAAACTGACAGCTTTAGCACTGCCCATGAAAGGTGGGGTCCTCAGAAGGGCCATCAAGACTGCTCTCACTTCTCTGCATTTAGGCACCTGTGAATCTGTCTTCTGGTATGTCTCCCGGGGGCTCAAGTGATCGCTGAATAGCTTTCACGTTTTAGTAAAAGGAAACTTTTCAAAACATACAGCCTTTGTATAGTCATGAGTAATAGTCATCTGTGCATACTCCTTCTGTTTGCGTTGGGTATGTTGTATCTGATACACGGAAGTGTAACTAAATGGCTTACAGAGGAGAGAGAGACCCTCAGCTCTCTCTCCAACCCGGTACTTCTTGGAAGTCCACCTTCAGCCTAGAGGCATAGGTTGAGGGTCCCCAAAATGTTTGTAAGACAAAACAAAACAAAAACAAAAAAGTGCCACCACAGAGAATCTGAACAATTTTAAACTAGCTCTGGGCCTTTGCTCCTGTGGGGAAAACTAGAAGACCCTGCTATAGAGGCTGGATTCCTACAGGGTGCCTTCTAGAGGTGGTCCCTTCTGAAGTACCACAGCTTTGCCCAGCATTTGTTCCCTTATTAATCACCCGGCTAGTCCCGGGGGTATGAAGAAGGTGCTCCTTTGTTTCTACATTCCCTGTCGCTCTTAGGATGAAATCCAGACCCCTAATATGTCAGGAAAGATACCTTGGGCTCCACCCCTTCCCATCTCTGCCTTGATGTATGTTCCCCCAATCCCCCAAACTACCTTAACACAACGGAACTTCTTTCCCTCCCAATAACCCAGCCTATCCAGCTACCAGGCCTTTGTTCAGATGTTCCTCTCTGCCAGGGACAATGTCCTGACAATCTGCATTTATCCCTGGTTTCAAGGTGCTGATGTTGCTGGTCTAAGAACCACACTGCAAACTACTGATTACTCCACTGTAAGAATTCACATGTTCTCTAAGCATTTCCTGCATCTGTGTCTTGGGCCTTTTGGTGTCTCAATTTTCCTAAGATTTACAATGAGGAAATGGGTTTGTATGTTCCATATCAATTCCAGAATGTAAGTCATTATATAATTAGCAACCTACAGTCATCAGCAAATGGTTTTTTTCTCACATAACCAATTATCAATGAGTAATCCTGTGTGGGACTATTATTCTTACAAAAACAATTTTTAAAGGAGAAATAAAACCGCAAATAATTAAGCAGTTTGTTTACATGTTAGGACCTGCCATCCTTCCAAAAAATCAGGTTCTTCTCAATGTAATTGCTGAGTACTTACAGACATTGCCCTGTCTTTTTTTGCCTTGTCTTTTCTGTTCCATTCCAGTCCTAGTGTGTAATTTCCATTAACTTGTCGACAGAGATAAGTTAGCTCAGTTCCAAGAGACAAAAGCTAGCAGGTGTGGTTTGTGGCACTCTGAAAATTACCATGAAATAGATATTATCTTATATGAGATTTGGATAACTTGCATGGGTTTCTCCCTTTTGTCTTCCTTCTCTTAGAAACAAAGACATAACATCCAATTTCCCTAGAACAAGAAGGCTATGTATTGTGTATTGAGGTTTTTGTTCTTTTTACTTTAGGATATATATAATAAAAAGTTTACCATTTTAACAGTTTTTAAATGTACAGTAGTATTAAGTACAGTCACACTGCTATGCATCCCTCAGCACTATCTATATCATCGCAAACAATAACTGTTCGATTAAACAATAACTCCTCTTTCCACCCTGCCAGCAGTACCTTCTTATTCTACTTTCTTTCTTTTTTTTTTTTTTAAAGATTTTATTTATTTGTCAGAGAGAGTGAGCACAGGCAGACAGAGAGGCAGGCAGAGGCAGAGAGAGAAGCAGGCTCCCCGCCGAGCAAGGAGCCTGATGTGGGACTCGATCCCAGGACGCCGGGATCATGACCTGAGCCGAAGGCAGCCGCTTAACCAACTGAGCCACCCAGGCGTCCCGTTATTCTACTTTCTTATTCTATTTCATGTCTTTATGAATTTCCTTACTCTAGGTGCCCTATATAAATGGAATCGTACATTTATCCTTTTGTGTATGGCTTATCTCACTTAGTGTGATGTTTCCGAGGCTCATAAACATTGTAGTATGTACTAGAATTCTATTCCTTTCAAGGCTGAATAATATTCCATTGTATGTATATGCCACAGTTTGTTTATCAGTTCATGTGTTGGTGGATATTTGATTGTTTTTCATCCTTTTTGGCTATTGTGAATAATAGCTGTCGCCATAAATGTTGGTGATCAATTACCTGTGTGAGTTCCTGCTTTCAATTCTTTTGAAGTGGAACTGCTGAAAAATATGGTGGTTCTATATTTAACCTCTTGAAGAATCAAAATACTGGTTTCCACAAGGGCTGTCCTATTTTACATTCCCATAAGCATTTCACAAAGCATTAATTTTCTCCACAGTGTCACTGACATTTATTTTTCCTTCTTAAAAATTTCCTATTACAGGGGCGCCTGGGTGGTTCAGTGGGTTAAAGCCTCTGCCTTCAGCTCAGGTCATGATCCCAGGGTCCTGGAATTGAGCCCCGCATCGGGCTCTCTGCTCAGTGTGGAGCCTGCTTCCCCCACTCTCTCTGCCTGCCTCTCTGCCTACTTGTGATCTCTGTCTGTCAAATAAATAAATAAAATCTTTAAAAAAAAAAAAAATTTCCTGTTACAGCCGTCTCCACAGTGATCCCACTGTGGCTTTGATTTGCATTTCAATGACCAATTATGTTGACCATTTTTCATGTTTATTATTCATTTATATATCCTCTTTGGAGAAATGTCTGTTGCTAGTCTTTCCAGTATGTTTGCATCCTTTTTCATAAGGGATATTGGTTTGTAGTTTGTTTTGCTTTTCTTTCTTGTGGTATCTGTGTCTGATTTTAGTATTAGGGCAATTCAATAAAATGAGTTAGGAAATGTTGCTTACTTCCCCTTAAGTGGTCTTGGTGTCCTTGTTGAAAATTAATTGACGATATATGTGAGGGTTTATTTCTAGGCTCTCTCTTCTTTTTTTTTTTTTAAGATTTTATTTATTTATTTGACAGAGATCATAAATAGGCAGAGAGTCAGGCAGAGAGAGGGGGAAGCAGGCTCCCCACTGAGCAGAGAGCCCAATGTGGGGCTCAATCCCAGGACCTTGGGATCATGACCTGAGCCGAAGGCAGAGGCTTTAACCCACTGAGCCACCCAAGCGCCCCTCTAGGATCTCTCTTCTATTCCATTGGTCTGTATGTCTGTCCTTATGTCACTGCTATTCTGTTACAACTAATGTAGCACTGTAACAAATTGTGAAGTTGGGTAACATAACTCTTCCAACGTTATTCTTATTCTTAGCATTGTTTTGGCTGTTTGAGGCCCTTATGAATTTAGGGATCGGCTTTCCTAATTCTGAAAAAAAAAAAGCTGTTGGAATTTTAATTGCATTGAATCTGTGTATCTCTTTGGGTATACTGACATCTTAACAATGTTAAGTCTTTCTGTTTTCTTTTGAACATGGGTTATCTTTCCATTTATTTAGGTCATCTTTAATTTTCTCCAGCAATGCGTTTTAGTTTTCAGCATACAAATATTTCACCTTGGTTAGATTTATTACTAAGTATTTTCCCCTTGTAAGTACTACTGTAAATGGAAGAAATTTCCTCATTTCCTATTTAGACTGTTCATTTCTGTTTCATAGATACACAATTGATTTTATCATTAGCCTTACTGGTTTTTGTGAAATTTTTTGTGAATCCTTTTAAATATAGGATCATGTCAGCTGCAAAAACATGGTTTTACAATTTCCTTTCCATTGTGGTTGTCCTTTATTTTCTTTTCTTGCCTTATAGCTCTGGGATAGAACTTCAAGTACAGTGTTGAACGGTAACTGTGAAAGCAAGTCTTCTTTTTCTGACTTTAGAGGAATGTTAGCTGTAGTTTTTTTCATGTATATCTTTATCATGTTGAGGAATTCCCCCTCTGTTCCTAGTTTTCTGAGTATTTTTATCATGAAAGTTAACTGGATTTTGTTAAATACCTTTTCTACATAAATTAAGATGATCGTGTGAGTTTTTTCATTTTATTAATGGGATGGATTACATTGGTTGATTTCCTTCTCACTCTTGCATATCTGGGGTAAATTCTACTTGGTCATGGTGAACAATTTAATACACTGTTGGTTCCTAGTGGCTAATATTTTGTTGAGGACTTTTGCATCTATATTCACAAAGAACATTGATCTGTAATTTTCTTTTCATTGTGATTTGGTATCCAAATAATGTTGGCCTCATAGAATAAGTTAGGGAGTGTTTCTTCCTCTTAATTTTTTGGAAGCTTGAGAAGGATTCCTGTTAATTCTTCATTAAAAGTTTACTGGAATTCACTTGTACAGTGATCTGGTCTAGGACTTTCTTTGTTGGGAGATTTTTGATTACTGATTCAGTCTCCTTCTTTTTTGTAGATCTGTTGAAATATCCTATTTCTTCGAGTCAATTTAGGTAAGTTCTGTGTTTGAAGGATTTTGTCCATTTCTGTTTGGTTATCTAATTTGTTGGTGTACTCATATTATACTCTATGTTAACTGACTGGAATTTAAATAAAAATTTGGAGAAAAAATAATTTGTTGGTGCACAGATGGCTCTTTTTGTTTTTGGTTTTTTAAAGATTTTATTTATTTATTTGACAGACAGAGATCATAAGTAGGCAGAGAGGCAGGCAGAGAGAGAGGGGGAAGCAGGCTTCCTGCTGAGCAGGGAGCGGGGCTCAATCCCAGGACCCTGAGATCATGACCTGAGCCGAAGGCAGAAGCTTTAACCCACTGAGCTGCTCAGGCGCCCCTGTTTTTGTTTTTTTGAGAGAGTGAGAGAGCACACACACGAATGATGGGGGAGGGGTAGAAGGAGAGAGAGAGAGAGACTCTTAAGCAGGCTCCATGCCCAGCCTGGAGCCTGACAAGAGGCTTGATCTCATGACCCCTGAGATCATGACTTGAGCCAAAATTAGTCAGACACTTAACCAACTGAGCAACCCAGGCGCCCCTACAGTTGTTCTTAATATTGTCTTATCCTTTTTTACCTCTGTAAGGTTGGTAGTAATATCTCCATTTTCAATTCTGGTTTTAGTTATTTGTGTTTTCTTTTTTCTCTTTGTCAGGTAAAGGTCTGACAGTTCTGTTGATCTTTTCAAAGAGCCAGCTTGTGGTTTCATTGATTTTTCTCTGTGTCTTTCTGTTTTCTGTTTGATTTATCTCAACTTTTTTTTTTTTATTTCCTTCTTCCATACCTTTTTGTTTAATTTGTCCTTTTTGTAGTTCCTGAGGGTGTAACGTTAGGTTATTGATTTCAGGTATTTTCTCATGTAGGCAGTTTATGTTACAAGTTTGTCTTCTAGCACTGTTTTTTTTCTTTTTTTTTTTTTTAAGATTTTATTTATTTATTTGACAGAGAGAGAGGGAAGAGAGAGCAAGCAGGCACAGGCAGACAGAGAGGCAGGCAGAGGCAGAGGGAGAAGCAGACTCCCTGCTGAGCAAGGAGCCCGATGTGGGACTCGATCCCAGGACACTGGGATCATGACCTGAGCCGAAGGCAGCCGCTTAACCAACTGAGCCACCCAGGCGCCCCTAGCACTGTTTTTTTCTATATGTCATTAATTTTAGTATGCTGTGTTTTCATTAGTCTTTTCTGATTAATATTTTCTGATTTGTGATTTAGTCTCTGGCCCAGTGATTGTTTTCTAAGTCCATTCAGGCTGCTATAACAAAATACCAGAGATAAGCTACCCAGTAGCTTATAAGCAACATAAACTTATTTTTCACTGTTCTTGAGGGTGGGAGTCTGAGATCCGGGTGCCAGCATTGTCAGGCTCTCTTTCAGGTTGCAGACTGCTTTTGTATACTTACAGGGCAGAAAGGGCTAAAGGGTTCTGTGGGATCTCTTTTATAAGAGATTCCCGTTCATGAGGGTTCCACCGTTGTGACCTAAGCACCTCTCAAAAGACCCATCTTTTAATACCATTACAGTGGGTAGTAGGACTTCAGCATAGGAGCTTAGGGAGGACACATTCAGACCACAGCAGTTGTTTAAGAGTGCATAGTTTAATTTCTGCATGTTTGTCCACTTTTCCTTATTAATTTCTAACTTCCTCCTGGTGTGGTCAAGGAAGTTACTTTTACTTTGTTTGATGTCTGTCTGTTAAATCTATTGATACTTGTTTCATGGGCTAATAAATAGATCCATCATGAAAAATGTGCTGCGTGCAATTGAGAAGAATGTGTATTCTGCAGTTTTGAGGTGGAATATTGTTATTTGTCTGTTGGGTGTAGTTGGTTTGTTGAGTTGTTCGGTTCCTATATTCCTTTATATATTGCCTGTGTTGTTGCATCTTTTTCCTGTGAACACTGTATTAGTATATAATAACCTTGTCATTTGTAACCTTTCAGATTTAAAGTCCGTTTGTCTGATATTAATGTAGGAGGCACCACAGCTCTGTTTTGATTACTATTTGCATAAAAGAGCTTTTCCACTCTTTGACTTTTAACATATTTGTGTCTTTGGATCTACTGTGACTCACTTGTAGACAGCATTTGCTTGGATCATTTTTTTTTTTTAAGATTCTATTTATTCATATGACAGATACAGAGAGAGATCACAAGGAGGCAGAGCATCAGGCAGAGAGAGAGGGAAGCAGGCTCCCCGCTGAGCAGAGAGCCCGATGTGGGGCTCGGTCCCAGGACCCTGAGATCATGACCTGAGCTGAAGGCAGAGGCTCAACCACCGAGCCACCCAGGCGCCCCTGCTTGGATCATTTTTTAATCTATTCTGCCAATCTCTTTAATTGGAGAATTTAATCCATTTACATTAAAAGTAATTACAGGAAAGGGGGAATTTCTGCCTTTTTGCTCTTGATTTTCTGTATGCCTTACAGTTTTTTGAGTCCTCATTTCCTCCATTGGTGTCTAAGGAAGCCCGGGTGACAACAAAAGAGAACTCTGTAAGGTGAGCAGTAGTCTTTCTGCAGATGAGCTTGATAATAAGGGAGACAAAGAAGACAGACATTCTAGGTGAAGAAACAGCATGCCAAAGGGAATATTTTTTGTTCAAAGAGGCATAAGAGGATCTGTGTCATTGCCAAAAGAAACCTTAATCTTCTGAGACACAGTATTGTCATGGGGCAGTTGTATGGTCTTTTACTTGGTGTTCAAATCTAGCCTATGTTCTTGAGATGTGTGACTCTGGGAAGCTTCCTCGAATTGAGTCTGAGTGCTGACTATGCCATGGAAATGATTGTGACATTCACCTTTTGCATTTTTTACAAAGTGATGAAGGTTTGTGGCAATGTTGCATCAAACAAATCTGTTGACATCATTTTTCCAACAGCACTTGCTTGCTTTGTGTCTCTGTCACATTCTGGTAATTCTCAAAATATTAAAACCTTTTCATTATTCATTTTTTATTATTCACTATTATTCATTATTTCATTATTATATTTGTTGTGGTGATCTGTGATCAGTGATCCTTTTTTTTAAGATTTTATTTATTTGACAGAGATTACAAGTAGGCAGAGAGGCAGGCAGAGAGGGGGTGCGGGAAGCAGGCTCCCTGCCGAGCAGAGAACCCGATGCGGGGCTCGATCCCAGGACCCTGAGATCATGACCTGAGCCAAAGACAGAGGCGTAACCCACTGAGCCACCCAGGCGCCCCATCAGTGATCTTTTTGATGTCACTGTTGTCATTGTGTGGGTTGCCAGGAACTGCACTCGTATAAGACCATGAATTTAATAGTGTGTTCAGACTGTTCCACTAACCTCCTGTTCCCCCATCTCTCTCTTCTCCTCAGGCCTCCTTATTCCCTGAGACACAATATTGAAACTAGGCCAAGTGACAACCCTACAATGGCCTCTAAGTGTTCAAGCAAAAGGAAGAGGCACACATCTCTCACTTCAAATCAAAAGCTAGAAATAATTCAGCTTAGCGAGCAAGGCATTCAAAGCCAAAAGAGGCTGAAAGGTAGGCCTCTTGCACCGGACAGCCAAGTTGTGAAGGCAGAGGCAGAGTTCTTGAGGAAAATTAAAAGTGCTACTCCAGTGAACACACGAATGTGTGAACACCAGCCACGGCATTCCCATAAACCAAAGCCTAATCCAGAGCAAGGCCCTAACTCTTCAGTTCTAGGTAGGCTGAGAGAGGTGAGGAAGCTGCAGAAGACACCTGGAAACTAGCAGAGGTTGACTCATGCAGTTTAAGGAGCCGTCTCTTGAGCAGAAAAGTACAAGGTGAAGCCAAGAGTGCTGACGGGAGGAGCTGCAGCAAGTTCTCCAGAAGATCTAACTAAAACAATTCATGAAGGTGGCTACACTAAACAACAGATTTTCAATGGAGATGAAACACCTTCCATTGGGAAAGATGTCATCTAGGACTTTCATAGCTAGAGAGAAGCCAGTGCCTGACTTAAAGCTCCAGAGTACACACGGACTCTGCTTAGGGGCGAACGCAGCTGATGACTTCAAGTGGAAACCAGTGTCCACTGACCATTTTGAAAATCCAAGGACCCTTAAGAATTATGCTAATTCTGTTCTGCCTGTGCTCTATGAATGACAGAACAGAGCCTGGATGACAGCACATCTGCTTACAGCTTGGCTTATTGAATATTTTAGGCCCACTGTTAAGACCTAGTGCTCAGAGAAAAAAGATTATTTTCAAAAATATATGGTCTAGTTGGCAATGCACTGGTCACCCAAGAGCTCTGGTAGAGAAGAGTACAATGAGATTAATGTTTTCGTGACCGCTAACACATCAGTTTTGCAGCCCATGAATCAAGAAGTAATTTTGCCTTTCAAGTCTTTTTAAGAAAAACATTTTGTAAGGCTATAGCTGCCGTAGATAGTGATTCCTCTGATGGATCTGAGTAAAGTCAGTAAAAATCTTCTGGAAAGAATTCATCCGTCTAGGTGCCATTCGTGATTCATGATTCATGGAAAGAGGTCAAATTATCAACATGAACAGGAGTTTGGAAGAAGTTGATTCCAACCCTTGTGGATGACTTTGAGGGATTTAAGACTTGAGCAGAGGAAATTACTGCGGATACAACAGAAAGAGTGAGTGAACTCAACTTAGAAGTGGAGGCTGAGCATGTGACCGAATTGCTGCGATCTCATTCAGCTGAAGGGATGAGGAGCTGCTCTTTACAAATGAGCAAAGAACATGGTTTGTTAAAATGGGGTCTACTCCCGGGGGAGATGGTGAAGACTGCTGAAATGACAGCAGAGGACTTAGAATGTTACCTTAGTTGATAAAGCAGCAACAAAGTTTGGGAAGACTGACTCCAGTTTTTAAAGCTCTGCCGTGGGTAACATGCTATCAAACAGAATTTCATGATAGAGAAATCATTCTTGAAAAGTCAACTGATGCAGCAAACTTCATTGCTGTCTTATTTTAAGAAACTGCCACAGCCACCCCAGCCTTCAGCAGCTGCCACCCTGATCAGTCAGCGGCCATCAACAAAAGACCCCCTCCTCCGCCAGCAAAAAGATTATGACTTACAGAAGCTCAGATTATGCTGAGCAAAAAAGTATTTTTTCAATTAAGGTATGTACTTTTTGAAAATATAATGTTATTGTATCCTTAATAGGCTGCAGTATACACATAACAAAAAAATCCACTGGACTCACTTCATTGCAGTACTTGTTTATTACAGTGTTTATTACAGTGGTCTGTAACCAAACCTGCACTCTCTCTCAAGTAGGACTGTGAGGAAGGCAGCTGCCAGTCTCGACAGGCTGATTTAGCCCCGGGAACGTGGGTGCAGAACTGGAGACATTTAGTTGTTTGAACGCTGCATCTAAAACCCGTAGCTGAAAGTTCAGGTTACATCACACAGTTGAGGGGCACGGCCAGCCCTGAGGCTCAGCTGCCGCTAACGATATTGCTTATCATTGCAGTCCTCTTCCTATTCACCTTCAGTGCCAGAGCTCACTCTTTCTGTGCCTCTGAAGGGGCACAGCCTTATCACTTTCATCAGTGGCTTCCTCATCAGCAATTTTCCCCCCAGTACAACTGCTTAAAATCCTATTTAAAGTGTCTGGCTTCCCTTTGATGCCTAGCACGGAGATAGACTCCTAGGAGGTGCCCGGTGGTACGTGCCTTGGTTCTTTCAGGGTCTGTACCAGTGACTGCACAATAGGTTCTAATCACATCTGACTAACCCAGACTAATGAAGCTACTCTCACTTTACAGGCATTGGTGACCTAAAGTAACATGGTCGTAACTTGACCATGAGGGCAGCTGCACTCAGCCCAGAGGACTTGTACTTAGAGGTGATATGGAAGGCTGTTTTGGGGCTTCGGATCTCACTGGGTAAAGCTTGACCTCTCGTCCATGATGCCTCCTTCATTCTGCCTTTTCTCCAAAACACATCTTTAGGGAACCCTTCCTCCTTCCTGCAGCCCAGGTGGGTTGTCTCACCTCCTATCTGGTGCTCTTTGTGTCTCCTTGGAATATATGGGGAAATAAATATACTTCCCCTGAAAATGGATGCCAGAGGAGGACTTGTTGGAAGGAAATGGGTGTGTCTTGTAAGAACCTCGAAAAAGTGAAGTGGTAAGTAGATAAGAGGTGATTGGGAAGACTCACTAGATGTGACAGACCAGAATGATGAAGCAGCCATGTGAAGATGATAATGATGAAATTAATAGCTAATATTCACTGAATGCTTTTGAGGTATCAGGCACTGTAAACATTTTATACCAATTAACTCATTTAGCTTCATAATAATCCTATGAGGTGTTACTGTCCATTTATAGATGAAGTAATTTGTCTAAAGTCATATAGAGAGAGTATACATGCAACTTGGATTTATATCCAGGTAACATAACTTCTGGGCATATACTCCTCACACACACATATGCATGCACACATGCACACACATACACGTGAGCTCTTGAAAGGTAGAGAGTGTGTCTTATTTATCTGACTCACAGTAGATGCTCAGGTAATGGTTAACAGACATGACTGAGTATGGTACTCCATCAGGAACACTGTAACATCATGATCTTAGCCCAGTCTTCCAATCAGGTAACATACTCTTACTGCTCTAAGTCCTTCACTATATTTAACCTTGGCTTTCTTTTCCTAGTTCAGTATCATTGTAAAATGTTATCAGGTGCATGCTCATGCTTCTTAATTGACTAAGTATGAATATTTGGAAAAATCTTCTCATAACAGAATAACAAGATAACCTAAAACTATGTGTAGTAGAAGCAAATAAAACCTAGGGGTTGAAGTACTACTTCGTCTTTATGGTACCAGTGCTTAGGAGAGCGGGGGGAGCAGAGTGGGAGAAACAGAAAGCTTGCTATTACCCTACAACTGGATATATGCAGCGGCCAATCTGCCTATAATCACAACGGTTCTTAATCCTTGTTTGATACCATTCTGTTCTTCCTATGTCTCTCAAAGATCCTTCAGCATTCCTTAGAATGTCATAAATAAAACTAAGTCAAAGGAAAGGTAAGTCTCTTTAAAAAAATAACCACCCCATTCCAAACTGACCATCTTCACCTATTGGTTTTCAGTTAAGGTACTAGAGCAGAATATTTTGTCTTAAGTTGGAAACCTTATCACTCATTCCACATCAGAATTATGTCAGTGGTATAATACTCATTTTTAAAATAATTTACTGGCATCAGATGCCAGAGAACATAACCTGAAATATAAGCGTTCGAAGTGCCCTTTACTTCCAAGTGTCCAGACTATTCTGATTATTGATATCACTCGTCTGGTCACAAGACAGGAAACCATGGGGCTAAAACTACTTGAAGCCAGTCTCTTTACAAACCATAAGTATCTCTCAGGGTTTGGTAGAGGAAACAAAAACTCTTATTTCAAGAAGACATATATTATAAGTAACTGTTTTCAGAACTTGTAGGCAGGCTAGAGGAAAAGTAATGGGGACAGCTCTGGACTGGTAATTTCAGTGTAAATGCTCATAGCTATGATCCAGTGTGAAGAAAGGATTGTTGCTGTTACCAGTAACGCTGTTAGCAGTGATAGCACAGTGCCACAGGACCTGAGACTAGACACTGGATCTTGGCTTCTAGATGCAGCAAAGGTGACGGAAAAGGCTTGTGTACTTGGCCCAGAATGACTCCCGGAGTACATGGCCCGCACACAACTATACAATTAGTGCTTATCCCTTAGGATTTGGATTGCAAAGCACACTCACCATTAAGCCTGCTCTGATCTCTCCTGCTAGTTTGTTGTTTCTTGGTTATGTTCTCACTGCACTTGTAAAAATTAAAATGTGTGAAACTAACACCAAAATAATGATATTCTTAGCACAGAGATCAGGCCATTTTTTTCTAGCTTTCTAGAAAAAAATTTTTTCTAGCCATTTTTTTCGAGCACAGTAAGGCTTAATTCTTCAAAAGGGAAGTAGAAAATTTGGTAAGAAATATCAGTGTCACAGTGAAAGAGTTCATTATTTATTAGAGACCAAAAACTTTATTCACACCAACTTTTGCTTCTTTTGCTGCTTTAATTAACTTTAAAACATTTTCTGGATCCACTGGGTGACTAAATATCTTCACATGGACATTAGTTAAAGAAACTTCTATGTAGGACTTGAGTAAAATGGCATGCTACTGCTATAAGAAAGGCATATTCATTTATAATCTACTTGTTTGCTCTCCTGTAGAACTGCTTACACACAGCACCATTGCAAAGAAAGATTTACACAGAATTCCTACATCCTTCAGGCTGTTCTAGAATTAATCTTCTGATGTCTAGCAAGGTAAGAACTCTTAGTGAACAGTTTGCTACATTTCTCATATAAGCTCTCTCCAGTGTGAATTGATATAGAATAAGGGATACACCTTAACTGAAGGATTTCCCACAATTTTTATATTCCTATTCCTTCTCTCTTGTGTGTATGCAGTAAGAAATTCATATTCCCTAATGTCTTTCCCATGTTACATATATAGGGTTTTTCTCCAGTGTGGACTTACATCAATTAAGGGATTAGTACTGGCTAAAGGCTTTCTCACATTTATTGCCTATGAATTACTGCCTTCATAGGCAATAAATGGTCTCTCCACAGTGTGAAGTGTGATGGACAGTAGGCTTGTACCCCTGCTAAAGGCCTTCCCATATTCACTACATTCATGAGACCTTTTTTCCAGTAAAAATTTTCAGGAAAGATATATGGCTAAAGCGTATTATGACAAATATTCTATTCATACAGTTTCTCTCTCATATGATTTCTCACATGTATAATGATTCATATGGCCTAAAGGCTTTTCTACACTTATTGCACTACTGGGTTTCTCTCCATTATGTATTCTTTGATGGGCAGTAAGATTTGAGCCTTTGCTAAAAGCTTTCCCACACTCGTTACATTTATATGGCTTTTCTCCAGTATGAATTCTCTGATGTACAGTAAGGTTCGAACTACAGCTGAAGGTCTTCCCACATTTAATACATTCATAGGGCTTCTCTCCAGTATGAATTCTGTGATGTTGAAGCAGGGACGACCTATGACTGAAGGCTTTCCCACATATATTGCATTCATAAGGTTTCAATCTGGTGTGATTTCTTAAATGCATATTCAGTGATTCTGGCTGGTTGAAGGATTTCCTGCATTTCTGACACTCAAAAGGCTTTTCTTCATTATGAATACTCTGATGCTGAGTAAGAAATGACAAGCTGCTGAAGACTTTCAGACATTTGTTGCATTCGAATTGTTTCTCTATAGTGTGGATTCTTTGATGTCGAGTAAGGTGGGAGCTACAGCAAAAGGCTTTTCCACATTCACTGCATTCATAAGGTTTCTCTCCAGTGTGAGTTTTCTGATGGTGAATGAGAGATGACCTATGAATGAAGGCTTTCTCACATATGCGACACTCATAGAGTTTTTCTTGAGTATGAATTCTCAGATGTTCAATAAGATGTGAAACACGACTAAACGACTTTCCACAGTTCATACATTCATATGGCTTCTCTCCAGTGTGAGTACGCTGATGATTAGTGAGTGAGGACACATGGCTAAAGGCCTTCCCACATTCAATACATTTGTAAGGTTTCTCTCCACTGTGACTTATCTGATGTCGAGTTAGGGATGAGCCATGGCTAAAAGTCTTCCCACATTCATGACATTCATATGGTTTCTCTCCTGTATGAATTCTCCAGTGGCGATTAAGGATTGACTGTTTGCCAAAGGCTTTCCCACATTCATTGCATGTATAGATTTTCTCTCTATTAGAAGTCCGATTAAGGGTAAGAGATTTGCTCTGGCTGAAGGCTGACAGACTTTCTTTAGAATCCAAAAGCTTCTTTCCACCATTGATCTCGTTTTTTATAACAGATTTTTTTGGTAAGCTCTTCTTACATATATCATGTTTATGTGATTTCCCTTCAGCAGAAATTCTCTGTGGTTCAGAAAGAATAGACTTTAAAGAGAAGATGCTTCTAAATGTATTATATTTGTAAACATTTTCCCCAGTAGGACTTTCTCTAAAGGTGAGGGTCACTGGTCTGAAATGTTCTACCTGATTTTCATGCTTCCCTTCCAGCTTCTCTATATATTCCCAGTCCTTGTTAAAATTGGAAAATTCATGGTTCTGTTTTATCATTTTTTCTATTATTACCATCTGGGGTGAATCTTCATCATAAATATCCTCCTTCGTTAATAATTCCTTATTTTCCCATCTTGATTCCCAATCTGAAATATATCAAGAAAGCAAAACACTGCTTTTTCTGTACTTCTTGAAAAGAAACTACTATGGTAGGAATAAGAGATAAGAAACAGAGCACATTTCTACCCCCAGAAAGCACAGGACTGAATTCTCATTCAATAATTTCTGAACGAAGTTCAAATGGAGCAGGGAATAGAGATAGCTCGCAAAGATGGAAACGGTATAATAAGGGAAATCAGTTAAAAACAGGCAATCAGTATGTGGAATAAAAGTGAAATTATCAGGAAAAAATCCACAAAGTCTTCTGGATTCCAAGCCAACATTCTATTTTGTACCTACATTTTTGTGGAAGACCACATTTAATCTCACAGTCTTGGTTCTCCAACTTTCAATTAATCTCAATTTGCTGTCAGATTAGCATGCTTAAAATGCACAATTTATAGTAGTACATTAAAAAGTTAACAGTGGGGTGCCTAGGTGGCTCAGTGGGTTAAAGCCTCTGCCTTCGGCTTAGATCATGATCCCAGGGTGCTGGGATCGAGCCCCGTGCATCAGGCTCTCTGCTCAGCAGGGAGCCTGCTTCCTCCTCTCTCTGCCTGCCTCTCTGCCTACTTTGTGATCTCTGTCAAATAAATAAATCCTAAAAAGAAAAAACAGTTAACAATGAACAAAATATTGTTTATCATTCAGATTTAGGCTTTGTTTGTGTAAGATCTGCGTGAAATCATTGTTATTGGACACTAGAAAATATTGTTCCTAGAAACCTTTTTATACATTCTTTACTTCCTCTAACAGTTACGTTCACATTTGACCTTTGAAGCCCAGCATTATGGGCAAAGTGATTTCCCATCTTACTGACAACCTTTCTTCACCTAAAACCATTGGTATATTTTTCCGTAGGTGGTCTTAAAGAGAAGAACTTGCTTTATTTTGTTTCAAATAAGATAACAATTTGAATTATTAAGATGGCAAACCTTCACTTTTGATTAGATAACTTAATACAGAAAGATAATCTGGGATGGAAAAATGATCGTTTTAAAATCTAAGCTAAGGATCCCTCAGTTTGTTACCTTTGGGATCTCTGAAGACAGTATCCCTAAAATACCCTAAAATGCCTCCAACTTTCTACAAGCATGTTTAACAAAGACCTCTTTTGCCTGATTCTCCATGGCTTATCTAGAAACATACCTTTTTTCTCCACCATCCAAGGTTCTTTCCCATCCTCCAGTAAGCTGATCACATATGGCTTAGGTATGGAAAGACCTGCTTACAGGAAAAATACAGAACCTGTTTAAACTGTGGTTCTTATGGATAAAAGGAACCAAAGGCAGTTTTGAAGGATAGTTATTGAAAGGGGAAGATAAACTTCAGGGAGGGCACAACAGAGCCCTACACCTCTTCAGGAACATGAAACAAAATCTCAGCCATTTACTTAAGAGAATCACCAGCAATTCTGGGGTGAAGAATTGTGAAAAACTGGGGTGAAGAAGGAGATATGCTTACCTAGAGAAACCAGGTTCTCATAATTCTGGACCATCACATCCTTGTATAAATCCCTTTGAGCAGAATCCAGCCATCCCCACTCTTCATGAGAGAAGTCTATGGCCACATCACTAAATGTCACCTGAAATAGCAAACATATTTAGGCTCAGTCATAGCCAAGGCCACTTCTGTCACAGATAAAGGGGTAAAATTACCCTGGCTGTAGAAGAAAAGGAACAAGATTCAGTTGTGGCAATGACCAGGAATCTGATCTAAGTTAAACAGTAATTGGGTGATTATGTGTTTGGCATCGTTTTACAATAAGAGTAAGAGACAAGGGTGTGTCTGGGTGGCTCAAGTCGTTAAGCGTCTGCCTTCAGCTCAGGTCACGATCCCAGAGTCCTGGGATCCCTGGGATCAGCTTTAACCCACTGAGCCACCCAGGTACCCCTCTAAAATTGTTTTAGGGGTGCCTGGGTGGCTCAGTGGGTTGGGGCCTCTGCCTTCGGCTCAGGTCATGATCCGCTTAGCGGGGAGCCTGCTCCCCCCCTCCCCGCTGCCTGCCTCTCTGCCTACTTGTGATCTCTGTCAAACAAATAATCTTTAAAAAGTAAATAAATAAAATTGTTTTAAATCAGCGTTCAACATTTGACAACATATAGTCGAGTGCTTAGTTTTTTGTTGCTTAGATGATAGGTAAATAAAAATGATCCACTAAGGTTTAAAAAATCCAATAAATTCAGAAAAAGATATCTTGAAAGATAGACATATACAAAACTAATTTATAAACAAAAACCATTTATGGTATATAAGTAAGCCCTGTATAGATAATTTATAATTAAAATAATTTGACATCGCTGGGCAAGAAGACTAAAGAATAGTTTATGCCATAGGCAGTTCATGAATTGGACCGTAAATAAGGGCAAAGAATTAGAGGACACATTTCAAGGAAAATATTCTAAGGAAACAGTACTCATTCATGATATCTTTTAAAGTAGCAGAACTTCAGAAAAAGCTCAAATGTTTAGTGATAGTTAGTCAAATTATAGCAAAAAAATGTATGCGTTTAGGGGCACCTGGGTGGCTCAGTGGGTTAAGTCTGCCTTCGGCTCAGGTCATGATCTTGGGGTCCTGGGATTGAGCCCCGCATCGGGTTCTCTGCTCAGCGGTGAGCCTGCTTCCCTGCCTGCTGCCCTGCCTACTTGTAATCGCTCTCTGACAAATAAATAAAATTTTGTAAAAAAATGTATGCATTTAAAATGACATTCTTACTACCTTTCACTGGTGAAATGGACATGGTTTGGCTGTGACAAAGTTTTCATTTTAAGAGTGGCTGATTCAATATTCTATTTGGATATTTTGCATGTATGTTCATTAGTGATATTGGTCTTTGGTTTTAAAGAGGTAACTTACCTTTGTCAGGTATTGGGGAAATAGTTAAAAATCACGTCTGCCAAGCAGAAAGTCCTCTCCACAATTCAGAAAACAACAGTTTTATTCCTGAATAAGCATCACGGCAGACCGTAACACACTTCATAGGCAATCACTAATGAGATTGCAAGGACAGAAAGAAATCTCTCTTTTATTAAGCTGGGCGTGTATAATCTATAACTCAGGTGTTTTCAAAATAAGTAATTTGTGCTCAGGTAAGAGGACTTGGCAGCATCATTTGCATCATAAAGTTCATCCTAAATTCACCTGGTAATTGGAGTGGCCAACTGTGTTAATTGCGTTTACCCCAAGAAAAATAAAACTTCTCCTAGCTTTATGACCGCAGGTAGTTAGAAACTGGATCCAGGAGCCTAAGCTAAACACCCACACAGACAGGGAGATAGAGGTGCGTTGTCCTTCATGTTTTCATTTCAAAGAGATGGTTGCAAGGCCTTAAGAAAGCCTTTACTGGAGCGCCTGGGTGGCTTTTGTTGGTTAAGCATCTGCCTTTGGCTCAGGTCATGATCCCAGAGCCCCAGAATCAAGCCCGTTTCTCCCCCTCCCACTGCTGCTCCCCCCTGTTTGTGCTCTCTCAAAGGAAGGAAGGAAAAAAAAAGACTTTACTGACTTGAAAAATTGGTAGAGGCTTATTTAGCTTTGAAAAGGATTCACAAGCATCTCAAAGGGACAAGGAAAGGACTTACAGGTTTTTCTCAAAGGAAATACTCTAAAAAAGGGAGGAGGGAAGGATCTCTTCCCCTTTTGGAACCAGGGAAAATTCCTTTTTCATTTGTATTTATTCTTACCCAGGTATTAGGGCTAAGCTAGCCTTATCATATGAATCAAAAAGTTTCCCATCTTTTCCTACTTTCCACAATGGTTTTTTATTTTTTTAGATTTTATTTATTTATTTGACAGAGATCACAAGTAGCCAGAGAGGCAGGTGGCGGGGGCAGTGTGGGGGGGAAGCAGGCTCGCTGCTGAGCAAAGAGCCCGATGTGAGGCTCAATCTCAGGACCCTCGGATCATGACTTGAGCTGAAGGCAGAGGCTTTCTTAACCCACTGAGCCACCCAGGCACACCTCCACAATGGTTTTAAATGATTGGCTCTTACAAACCCCACTTGATAAACCAAATTTAAAAATCAATACTAGGGGCACCTGGGTCGCTCAGTCAAGCATTCAACAATTTCAACTTAGGACATGATCTTAGGATGGTGAGACTGAACACCATGTCAGGCTCCACACTTAGCAGTGAGTCTGCTTGGGATTCTCTCTCCCTCTCCCTTATGGCCCCCACCCTCGGCACACATACACGCTCTTTAAAATAAATACATAAATCTTTAAAAAAATCAATACTAAATTAATGCACAGATACTATGTTTTATTCCAGTAATGCAAAGATTTTTCATTTTTTTAAAGATTTTATTTGAGAGAGAGAGTAAGAGCATGAGAGGGCAGAAGGTCAGAGGGAGAAGCAGCCTCCCTGTGGAGCAGGTAGCCCAACGCAGAACTCGATCCTGGGACTCCGGGATCATGACCTGAGCAGAAGCCACTCAACCAACTAAGCCACCCAGGCACCCAAGATATTCCATATTTTAAGTTTTGAACACACATTAATGAACATCATTATATTAAGTCTACAAAAGAAAACTCACATAATCTCATTAGCAGATACCTTTTGTTTTGTTTTTTTTTTTAAGATTTTATTTATTTGACAGAGATCACAAGCAGGCAGAGAGGCAGGCGGAGAGAGAGAGGGGGAAGCAGGCTCCCCGCCAAGCAGAGCCTGATGCAGGGCTCGATTCCAGGACTCCGGGATCATGACCTGAGTGGAAGGCAGAGGCTTTAACCCACTGAGCCACCCAGGCACCCCTGTTCTTTATTTAGATGAGGATTTCACAACCTTAGCACTACTGACATTTTAAGCTAGATAATTCTTTGTCGTGGGAGCTGTCCTGTGCATTGCAGAATATTTAGTAAGTAGCATCCCTAGCCCCTACCCATTAGACACTAGTAGCAATTCCCCTCTGCCCCCCTGGAATTATTCTTAGAAAATGAATTGTATACCCTAAGGGGTGATTTTGGAAGCAAGTGTCAGCAGCATTCCTGGTCTCAGGCTACTGAACGGTAATGAAAAGGATCCCGTAATCCCGTAGGGCAGAGCACAGGTTTAGAGCTATGGAAGAACACAGCTCTCAGCCCCCTTCCTGCACCTGGCGATTGCTAGCAGAAATATCATGTTCCTCCCTTATCCCGTGACTACCTCCCTGTGTGCTGGTGCGTAGGGGAGGATGCAAACCTGCTTTATGGCTTCAAGATAGTTGCCATCCCTTTGTACTCCTCTCCCACCCTTTGATGCACCCGTCCTTGCTTTTCTGGTAAAAATATAAAAGCTTTGTGCAGAATTCAGCTGCACATAGTTGCTGTCTCCCTTGCAGAGGCAGTCCTGCACGGCCACTCAGATCGGTGTCTGAGAACTTTATCTCAGTGCGTGATGACACCCCCCACCCAAGGCTGCGACAACCAAAAATGTCTCCAGACATTATCAAATGTCCCTATGTGTAGGGCTAAGGGGGACAAAATCACCCCTGTTTGAGAACCACCACTTTGGAAAATGTCTGCCGTTCCCCGAAAGATTCTCCACCCTGTCTACCTGTGCTCAAGGTGTTCCCTCAGTTTGGTGTAACTTCAGTTCTATCTCCGCCTTCCTGGTACCATGGGCCACCAAAACCAGTTCCAGCCCTGCTTCCCCAGGAATCCTTCAACGCTCTCTTCCCCTTCAGTTGTCTGGGCAGCGTAGGACGTTCACTCATCTTTGTCCCCAAAAGCACTGAGGATGTTTGTTCCAGCACCCATCTTAATGTCTTCTGCCTTCCTACTTTCTTCCTTTCCCACCAGCCCTGTACTGCTCAATATAGCCACAAGCCACATTTGGCTTTGTAAGTTTAAATTAATAAAAATTAAAAGTTATGTAAAATTTAAAATTCTGTTTCTGGGTCACTTTAGTCATACTTCAAGCACTCAGTAGTTACAGGGGGTTGGTGGCTACCATACTGGACAGCACACAGAACATTTCCATCACTGTGGGAAGTTCTCTTAGTGTTACACTAGATATCACATGTCACTGTACACTCGGATCCATGTACAGTTCTTTCTAACAGGTACTTCATATGTTTATAAAATGAATCAAGGGGGTGCCTGGGTGGCTCAGTGGGTTAAAGCCTCTGCCTTCGGCTCAGGTCATGATCTCAGGGTCCTGGAATTGAGCCCCGCATCGGGCCTCTCTGCTCAGTGGAGAGCCTGCTTCCCTTCATCTCTCTGCCTGCCTCTCTGCCTACTTGTGATCTCTCTCTCTCTGTCAAATAAATAAATAAAATCTTAAAAAAAAAAATGAATCAAGGTGGCTCAGTCAGCTAAGCATCCAACTCCTGATTTTGGCTCAGATCATGATCTCAGGGTCCTGGGATCAAGCCCCGTGTCAGGTTCCATGCTCCATGGGGAGTCTGCTGGAGATTCTCTCTCCCCCTTTCCCCTGACTCCCCACTCTTGCGTGTGCTCTCTCTAAATTAAATAAATCTTTAAAAATGAGTCAATGAATGATTTTGGCAACTAGTTCATTTTAGCTTTTACTTTAAAAAAGAACAGTTTTTCGGGGTGCCTGGGTGGCTCAGACATCTGCCTTAGACTCAAGTTATGATCCCAGGGCCCTGGGATTGAGCCCCACATTGGGTTTGCTGCTTAGCAGAGAGCCTGCTTCTCCCTCTCCCTCTGCTGCTCCCCCTGTTTGTACTCTTTCTGTGTCACGTAAATAAAATCTTTAAAAAGTTTTTCAATTCTAGTTATCTAATATTCGCAAGAAACCAGACTCTGACCAATGTGCACATGGGCCACTAGTACGTTCCGTGCAGGTTTCACCTGGCACTCCATGATTCTACCCCACCATTTCATTTTTTCAAAGCTTATTCACTCAACAGCTATCTACTAAGCCTCTGTTTTGTACCTGATACCACTTTGGGTACTGAAAACAGTCAACAAAAAAACAAACAAAAATCCCTCCCGGAGGAGACGAATAATGAGCATATGCATTTAGTAAACAAAGCGTGTGTTCTCTAGTGAGTGATAATCACTATGGAAATCAAGCAGTGAGAAGTGATTGTTAGAAAAGTTGACTGGAAGTGTTCAGGGAAGCTTTACTGAGAAAGTAACCACTGAGCAGAGATATGAAGGAGGTAAGAACGCCAGCCTGTACATATCTGGGGAGAGAGGATTCCAAGCAGATGGCAGAGCAGTTTCCAAGGCCTGGATGCCGTAGCCAGTGGCTAGAGCTCATGGGGAAGGAGACAGAGAAGATGAGATCAAAGGAATAAAAGCCTAAGTGCACAAAGCTTTTTAAGTCACTGCAGTACTCTGACATCTGAGTTAGGGTCACCGAAGAGTTTTAAGCTGAGCAGTGACAGAATGGTGGCAGTGGTGGTGGGTGTGACGTGTAACCACTGGTCGGGGTCTGCGGCTATCCTGTGTGTTTTAGATCCAGCTAGAGTGTCTGAAGGTCAGTTGGAAGAGAAAGGAAAGAATCATGATGACTCCAAATCTCTCTCGACTTGAACAAGTGAAAGGACTGATAATATCATTAACTGAGACCGCATAATAGTACTTTTACAACCATAAAGCAAATAACCCCAAATTCCAAACTCGAATTTTGAATTGTAATGAAAAACAAAAGAAAAAGTTTTGCTTAGGACTACAGAGACTTTAAACAAAAATGGTAGAGAAGAGGAGCACTGAGAGAAGACAGTACTTTGGAGTTCTGTGGGCTCCATCCTTTGCTACGATGAAAGGAAACATAGATCCGGTCCCTAAAAGGACTTTGTTGGGTAGGAGTTCTTAAGCAAAGCAAACACTTAGGAGTTCTGGTAAGGTGGTTCAGGAAGATCTGGGGACATCACCGACTTACCTGGAACATGACTTGTCAACACAGTCCTCTTTCCAGCCTCCTGTCTTAAAGAAGAGTAGTGTCCTGAGAAAGCAGATCAAGAACACAAAAAAGGACCCATGAAAAACGAGGCGTATCTTGTAGCGCTGTGACACATCTACAAGTAAACACTGGGAATCACTTTCTAGGGCTTCTTTTTTTCCCTAAACTAGCAGAGTGTTCCTTGGCACGGGGTAGCCACTCCCCAGCTGCTACAGGCATGTACATCGGCTACTATGTATTTTTGGGACAGACTCACAAAACAACAGGAACAACGTTAAGAGCTCATTCAGTCTTCACAACTATGCAAGACAGACATTCACATTATTCCACATTTCTTTTCTAAACGACGAGAAAACAAACCCAACGATGCTGAACCAATGCGTTGAAGGCTGCATAAGTGGGAAGCATCACTTTCGCCACTGGGTTGCCTAAAAACCATCGCGAAGGGCGTTTTCTCTCAGTGCGTAGGATGCACAATCACTCGCCCGTTTCCTTCTCGCAACAACTCTGAGGTAAACGACGCCCCTTGTACAGTGCAGACAGGCCCAGGAAGCTAAGGCCCTGCCGGGGCTCACCCCGCAGTGTAGACTCGGCAGCAGCGAGGCTGTGGCGGCTGTGCCCGGTGCCCGGTCGCGCTGCCGGGACACACACTTGGCTGAGTCCCTGCGGGCCCTCCCTGGCCCCGAAGCCCGGGCCCGGGGATCCAGAGCCCGCACCTCCGCCTACTCGACACGCAGAGAGTGGACCACGGCCGCTGCGGTGGAAAGAACTGCACCGCCCCGTGAAGATCCCGCTGCCTGCCTGAGATTACCGCGAGGCGGACGGAGGACGGAGACCACACCGGAACAGCATTTCCCAGCTTCCTCCGCGTCAGCGACAAGTTACCTGTGCCTCGCGCACCGCCCCAGAAAACCACACTTCCCAGAAGGCTGCGCGTTCGCGCGCGCTTTTGGCGCCCTGCGAGAAAGCTGAGGCAGGCCACCGCCTGCACGGTTTGTGGCAGAGCTGCTCGGTTAGGACGCGCACACGAAGTGTCGAGAGGACAGCGGGACCGCCCTCTGCGTGCTTAAGTACAGTGGCGCGCGAAGCACAAAACTCCTCTTCCCAGAAAATGATGCGGCCGCCTTAAGTCTTCCGGGTCGCGGGTGGACTCGCGCGACCGCCCTCCTGCCCGAACGTGGGCAGCCTTGCTGGTGCCTGCGGAGAGCTGAGGTACAGTGGAAGGTCTCAAGTGAAATCCTGGGCCGCTCTGGCCAGCTCGGGTGGGCTTTGAGTGTTTGGCGCCGGCTTGCCCAGGTCCGTGGTTCCTAAAATGCCCTGTGTCCGGGCTGTCATGGCAACAGTTGTCAGCGAACAGAGGACACTTGGAAATTCGTGCGGTCGCGTCAGGGCTGTGACACTGCCACTATCCTGTGTACAGGTCCTCAAAGGACTTTAAGGGAAAAGGCCTTCAGTCCTGGAACCCATAGAGCCTGACCCACTTCTGTCCCCAGAAGCACTGTCCTTGCGCCGCCCCCCCACCGCCCGCTGTGGGTAGACGTGGGTAGGACAAAGCAGTCTACCACGGGGTTATATTTGGGCTGATTCCTTTACTTTCTTTTTGAGTTTACTTTTACTTATAACTGTTCATTTTTTAATTTTTAGATTTGTTAGAAAGAGTACAAGTAGGGAGAGCGGCAGGCAGGAGAAGCAGGCTCACCTCTGAGCAAGGAGCCCCATGCATTCCATCGCTGCACTCCCTGTGCTCCATCCAGGGACGCTGGGATCAAGACCTGAGCCGAAAGCAGATGCTTAACCCACTGAACTTCACAGGCGCCCCTGTTCATTTCATTTTAATTATGTTTATTTTTAAATTGTAGTGTGACTATGAATTTTCTTGTATATGTCAAGTACTTAAGTGAATAAGATTCATTAGACAATGCTTCTAGCTTGGTATATATCTCGCGGCTGTGGTATTTAATTCCTGTAGCAAGAGTAGTTAGTAAAAACCCTGGCATCAACTAGATTCTCCTCAAGGCTTACAGAAGGTAACAAGATTTGCCAGTGCAAAGTATATTCCCCTCCCTGTCTTCATTATACAATGACAAATTGTTTTCCAAAATTGTACCAGTTTGCACTCTTGCGTGGTTTATAATTATTTTGGTTGCCAGTTATTACGGCCAGTACTGGATTTTGTGAAATTTTCAAATTTTGCCGATCTGCTAAGTGTGAAATTGTGACTCTATGTGGCTTAAGTTTGCATTTCTTTTATTGTTAATAAGAGAATCTTTTCATGTGTCTGTTGGCTTTAATATCTCCTTCTCTGAGAATTGCATATCTTTTGGTCAATGTTGTTTTAGAGCAAAGGCCTTTTTGATATTAAAATACAAGTTATGGGGCACCTGGGTGGCTCAGTGGGTTAAAGCCTCTGCCTTCGGCTCAGGTCATGATCCCGAGGGTCCTGGAATCGAGCCCCGCATGGGGCTCTCTGCTCAGCGGAGAGCCTGCTTCTTCCTCTCTCTCTGCCTGCTTCTCTGCCTACTTGTGATCTCTGTGTCAGATAAATAAATAAAATCTAAATAAATAAAATACAAGTTATATAGAAAAACACAAGATTTTACGGGCACCTGGGTGTTTCAGTCAGTTAAGTGGCTGCCTTCAGCTCAGGTCATGATCCCAGGGTCCTGGATGGAGTCCTGCATCTGGCTCCCTGCTCCGCAGAGAGCCTGCTTCTTCTTCTCCCTCTGCCTGCTGCTATACTTACTTGTGCTCTCTACCTCTCTGTCAAATAAATAAATAAAAATCTTTGAGAAAAAGAGAGAGAAATGCAAGATTTTAAAGGAGGAGTGCAGAGACCAGGATATTAGATTCCGCCCCCTCTCCTTAGAATCCTGGGTTTGGAACTGGATTCAGTAACCAAATGTGTTTTCTACAGTTTTTGCATGTTTTAGGGTGTAAAATTCTTTGATTTTTCTCTTGCGAGGAATTTGCTGAGCAACTTGAATCTGTGAAGTGTTCTGTTCCTCTACTCAGCAAATTTTCCTTTCCTTTATATATTGCCTCTTCCCCATTCTTCTTTTTGTGAACACCAGTTGGTAGGTCTTTCTATTCTGTCCTTCATGGGCCTTAAATCCTCCTCTGTAATTTCCATCTTTCAGTGTCTGTATTGCATTCTGGATAATTTATTCTGCTTTGTCTCCTATTCATAATTCCCTTTCCAGCAAATCCTTTTAAATTTCAATTTGTTAAATGCTTTTGGTAATGTGATAGACACAGTTGACTCATAATATGTATGTGATAATACCAGTAACAAGATTTTATGAATCTCCTTGTAAATTTATTTTTTTAAGTCCTCAATTTGCTTTGCTTCCTTTTTTGGCTGGTTATCTTTGTGTGTCACTTTGTCCTTGAAAAGAGACATTATGGGGCTTCCCAATATCCTTGTTTGAAAGTACCCTTCTTTTCTGGAGATTACAAAATTTCATTTTTGGACAAGTTCTGGGATTACTGCTAGTCTGCAACCACTTTAAACTGTATTTAAAGTCCCTGCTCTGACCATCTAGTAAACCTTACATAGAGTTGCTTCATTGTTGCTGCTTTTCTCATAACCTTCCTGGGAGAATTAAAAAGTCTTCCCATCAGGAGTCCTCAGATTTTTGGCACATAAATTAAGTTCATGGTGGGGTGAGGGGAGTGGCTAACCTCAAAGGACTAGATGGGAAGCGGGTAGAGGTGAGAAGTTTAAATAGAGGACTAGTCCTTTAGTTTCAATAGCTATTTATGGCCAGCTCTTAAAAGACATTACTTCATGGGGCACCTGAGTGGCTCAGTGGGTTAAAGCCTCTGCCTTCGGCTCAGGTCATGATCCCAGGATCCTGGGATCAAGCCCCGCATCGGGCTCTCTGCTCAGTGGGGAGCCTGATTCCTCCTCTCTCTCTGCCTGCCTCTCTGCCTACTTGTGATCTCTCTGTCAAATAAATAAATAAAATCTTTAAAAAAAAAAAAGACATTACTTCAAAGCTGAACCCCTAACAGATGAGTGCTCCAGAAAGGAGAGAAGCACTCCGGTGAGTAGAGAATGAGAGGAGAAATCTAGGGGCAGATAAAGTGGTTACTTTACAAATGCCATTTTCTTGAAAGTAGAGCCAAAAGAGATCAGTAAGGAAATAGGAAGATACTTTACATGACATACTGAACCCATTCCTTCAACTAGCCCAAAGCTGCTTTTTTAGAATACAAACTTGGAAGAAGAAAAGCCAGTTCATGTTGATTCTGAAACTATCCCAAGACTCAGAGCAAAAAGTTAAGTTTGGAACTCTAACTTCCAGAGGAACTGAAAAATCCTGTATTTTTGCCATAGAGAGAAATTCCTGCTGACACCTCTGGTAGTGATCTTTGTCCTTGTTACTGGCCCATCCTCTATCATTTTAAAATGAGCCTAGTCAGGGGTGCCTGGGTGGCTCAGTGGCTTAAGCCTCTGCCTTCGGCTCAGGTGAGGATCTCAAGGTCCTGGGATCGAGCGCCCGCATCGGGCTCTCTGCTCAGCAGGGAACCTGCTTCCCCACCTCCTCTCTGCCTGCCTCTCTGCCTACTTGTGATCTCTGTCAAATAAATAAATAAAATCTTTTTAAATATAAATATATATATATATATATATATATATAATGAGCCTAGTCATTCCACTATAGGCCCAAGTTTTTGTTTTTTTTTTTTTTTAAAGATTTTATTTATTTATTAGTTAGAGAGAGAGAGAGCGAGCACAGGCAGACAGAGAGGCAGGCAGAGGC
>ML102162.1:43967-67905 GCA_003697995.1 Taxidea taxus jeffersonii
AGAGAGAGAGGAGGAAGCAGGCTCCCCGCTGAGCAGAGAGCCCGATGCAGGGCTTCTATCCCAGGACCCTGGGATCATGACCTGAGCCGAAGGCAGAGGCTTTAACCCACTGAGCCACCCAGGTGCCCCTAGGCCAAAGTTTTAATCTAGGAGTCTAGTCTCAGTTCTCCTGTCACTGGTTTGAAGACCTGTCCATTCCAGTCTGGCCCAGGCCGGACCCCAGAATGTCCAGTGTAGAACCTGTGCAGAGCCTCCAACAAAACCTTCATGTTCTCTCCTTTCATCCTTGAGGGAATCGGACATCCTACATCCCTGACTATTTATGTTACCAGTATTAGGTTCACACCAGGCTAAAGGGTGAACCCAGTGGGAAGTCTCGGGTGTGCATACCTTTGACCAGTAGCATACAGACATTGTTTTGGTCATTGGCTGGGTTCCCCGAGGGAAACTAAGGGCTGGTGTCAAGGGCCCTATTTGTGGCTATGATAGGGAGAGGGATGCCCTTCTCATTTCTTTTCCTCCCTCTTGGATCATAGAGCGATTGGAATAAACCTTGCTTTACTTCCGAAAGAGACTTCATTTAGACCTTAAGCCTGAGAGTACTCTTCTTCATGAGGTTTACAAGGTAGAAAGCTCAAGTTTTTCCCACTAGCTGATACTGCATGATTTCTCTAAAAAGTGGCTTAGGGAAGATGAACATCAATATGTAGATTAGTCTGGGAAAATGAGTGGGTGGAAAGTTTTACTGTTTTTTTTTTTTTTAAGTTCAGTGAACACTATAGCAAAATTTAGAGAAATATTTAATACTACCTTTAGAAAGTGACTTAACATGCTCATCTGTTGAAAGATATTATTAATAAATACAGGCATATTATGTGTATCCTCATTCTTTTTAACGACTTCAATCCATTGTGAATGTTCTTGCAATATTAGTAACATACAACCTATGTAGTCATTAGAATGTCTGCAGCGTTCCACATTAGGAATCATAAAAGTAACAGAGTTAAGCAGTCTCCCCTTGATGAACTTTTGTTTGTGCTCAGATTTTTTATTTTTTTTAAAAGTCTTTAATTTTTTTTAAGATTTTATTTATTTATTAGTTAGAGAGAGAGAGAGCACAGGCAGGCAGAGTAGTAGGCAGAGGGAGAAGCAGGCTCCCTGCCAAGCAAGGAGCCCGATGTGGGACTCGATCCCAGGACGCTGGGATCATGACCTGAGCCGAAGGCAGCCGCTTTACCAAATGAGCCACCCAGGCGTCCCTGTGCTCAGATTTTTTAAATATGTGAAGAATATCCTTGTACATATGTTGTTGCATATGTATTTGGTTTTTTGTTGTTGTTCATGATAAATCCCTAGATGCTATATTACTGGTCAAAGAATTTCATTTTAGGCCAACAGACACATGAAAAATGTTCGTCATCACTGGCCATCAGGGAGATTCAAATCAAAACGACATTAAGATACCACCTTACACCAGTTAGAATGGCAAAAAACAAGTGTTGGAGAGGATGTGGGAAAAGGGGAACCCTCTTACGCTGT
This sequence comes from Taxidea taxus jeffersonii, assembly GCA_003697995.1. NCBI lineage: Eukaryota > Metazoa > Chordata > Mammalia > Carnivora > Mustelidae > Taxidea > Taxidea taxus. Next base: position 45,507 of record ML102162.1, read on the forward strand.
TTGTGGGAATGCAAGTTGGTGCAGCCACTTTGGAAAACAGTGTGGAGATTCCTTAAGAAATTAAAAATAGAGCTACCCTATGGCCCTGCAACTGCACTACGGGGTGTTTACCCCAAAGATACAGATGTAGTGAAAAGAAGGGCCATCTGTACCCCAGTGTTCATAGCAGCAATGGCCACAGTTGCCAAACTGTGGAAAGAGCCAAGATGCCCTTCAACAGACGAATGGATAAAGAAGATATGGTCCAGGGGCGCCTGGGTGGCTCAGTGGGTTGGGCCGCTGCCTTCAGCTCAGGTCATGATCTCAGGGTCCTGGGATCGAGTCCCGCATCAGGCTCTCTGCTCGGTGGGGAGCCTGCTTCCTCCTCTCTCTCTGCTGCCTGTCTACCTGTGATCTCTCTCTCTGTTAAATAAATAAATAAAATCTTTAAAAAAAAAAAAAGAAGAAGAAGAAGATATGGTCCATATATATAATGGAATATTACGTCTCCCACCAAAAAGGATGAATACCCAACTTTTGTATCAACATGGATGAGACTGGAGATTATGCTGAGTGAAATAAGTCAAGGAGAGAAAGTCAGTTATCATATGATTTCACTTACTTGTAGAGCATAAGGAATAACATGGTGGACATTAGGAGAAGGAAAGGAAAAGCTAATGGGGGAAATCGGAGGGGGAGACAAACCACAAGAGACTGTGGACTCTGAGAAACAAACTGAAGGTTTTTGGAGGGGAGGGAGGTGGGGGGATGAGTGAGCCTAGCGGTGGGTATTGAGGGCACATATTGCATGGAGCACTGGGTGTGGTGCATGAACAATGAATCCTAGAACACTGCAAAAAATAAAATAAAAAGTTTTAAAAAGTTTTTGTCACGAAAAAATAAAGAAAAAAAAGAATTTCATTTTACATTGAGCAAATTGAGAGCCAGGACAGGGATTTAAAAAGTAGAGAGACAGGACTGAATATTGTCTTCCAAAAATCCGTATGTTGGAGTCCCAATCTCCACCAGTAAGAATGTGGCTGTATTTGGAGGTATTTCCAGAGGTAATTAAGTTAAAATGAAGTTATTGGTTGCCCCTAATCCAATATGACTGTTGTACTTATAAAAGGAGGAAACTGGGACACAGACTTGTAGAGGGAAGACCCCGTGGAGACACAAAGAGAAGCCTCAGAAGCCAACCCCATGGACACATTGATCCTTAACTTCTAAGGCCCAGAATTGTGAGAAAATAACTATCTGCTGCCACCTAGTCTGTGGTATTTTGTTATAACAGCCCTAGCAAGCTCCTTGGAACATGAACTTTATGAAAATAGCTAAAAGGCTGAGAAAAAAAAGGTCTATGTGAATATATATGTGTGTGTTTATCTCTCTCTGTGGATGTTTGCATATCTGTGTGACCATTTGTTCATTTCCATGTAGGCAAGTCCTTGGGTGAATGGGACTTATCTTTGCAATTAGATACATGTGTACCTTTACCTGGATGTGTTTGTCCTTGCATGACTCTGTGTATTTTTCTCTGTGTCCAGAAGTCTCTTTCTGTGGATGTTTCCATATTCTTCCTTGACGTGTGTGTGCTCGAGTGTGTATCTGTGTGTAGCACTGAATGTGTCTGCATCGGTGCATGCGTGTGGTGGGGAGGGGGGGGTTCTTTCTGTTTGCCCGGGTGTGTCTGTAAGCATTTTTCTTGATGTGTAGGTGTGGGTGCCTTTGTGTGCTGACATCTGTGTATCCTGTGTGTGTTATCCTGTGTGTGTTTGTGTCTCACTGTCTTGATGAGTATTTGGCTGTTTCCCCCCACGTTTCTGTAACACATGTCCTATAGGCATGGGTGGGGTGGGGTGGGGGTGTGACACTTCCATCTCCAGCTCATAGCAATCCCCTCAACTCCAGACCTGTAGACCTAATCAGATACTCAGTGCGCCATCTTGGATGTGGTGAACATGTCAAATCCAATGTGTCCAAAACACATAGAAGGCAATGAGCTCTTCATTGCCTCCTGCTCCAGAACTAGTCCTCCCTCTGGCTTTCAGATCTTGGGACACAGCACTGTATCTTTCCAGATGGTCAGAGTAAAAACTTTTGCCATCCTTGACTCCTTTTATTTCTTCCTGTATGCAGTTGGTTGGCGTATTCTGTCCAATTTACTTTCAGTGTACCCCAAATCCACCACTTCCCATCACCACTGTTACCATGGTGGGGCCAGCTACCACTGTCTCTCTCCCTCCACTGTACCGTCCCCTCACTAGCTTCCATCCTGACCCCCCAAAGTCTGATCTTACCACAGAAACTAAGGGATCCTCTTAGACCATCTCATTCTCCTGCTGAGAACCCTCAGTGGTTCCCCTCTTTTCTAAGTCAAGGTCCTCGCAATGGCCTCTGCTCTGTGACTCTCTGTGATACATCTCCTGTTCCTCCCAAATCTCACTCTTCTGTTGCCACACTCACCTCCTTGATTTTTATTTTTAAGCAACTGTGGAAACATGGAAATGTCCCCCAAAGGTAACAAATCCCTGGAACCTGTGTGCCTTATATGGCAAAATAGATTTTTGACAATGTGATTAAATTTTTGAGATTGACCCCAGATTATTATGAGTGGGCCCTAAATGCAATTGCAAGTGTCCTTATAAGATAGAGATAGAAACAGGTCACAGAAAGGAAGGAGAAGACAATGTGACCATGGAGGAGAAATTGAAATGATGGGGACAAAGCCGAGGAATTCCCACAGCCACCAGCAGCTGAAAGGAACAAAAACCGGATTGTCCCCTTCCTCAGGAGAGAGCACAGCCCTGAAAACACCTTGCTTTCAGGCCAGTGAATATAATTTTAGAGTTCTGGCCTCCAGAATTTTGAGATTAAATGTGCATTTTCAGCCAGCAGGTTTGTGGTGATTTGTTTCACAGCCTCAGAAATGAGTAGGGACCCCAGTCACACCCCACCTCAGGGCCTTTGTTCATGCTGCTCACTCTGCCTGCGTCCCCCTCCTTCCAAACATCTCTGCCAGTTCTGCCCCTTGTCCAGGTCCTCACTCAAATCCCTGCAGCCATGCCATTTAAATCACCAAGTTCCCACACATACCTGTCTTCCTTACACTCTACTTTCTTCCTTAGCACTTACGATGTGACTTCCTATGAACCCCTTCTTGTTTAAATGTTTATAGTCTGCCTCTCATTTCTGGAATGTGAGCTCTATAAGGCAGGATTTTAGCCTCATCTTTCCATCTTTAATTTTCCATTGCTTCAGACTGTGTCTGGCACTTAGCAATGGTAATGTCAAGAGTCTTTTCTATAAGACAGTCAATTTTCAGAAGGGGAAACTGAGACAGAGAGAAATTAAATAATTTGATCAGAGTCAGTCAGGAAATCCCAAGCATCAAACCCAGGCCATTGGGCTGTACCGTTTCACCCCCACTGCCCAAGCAAGTAACTTAGCATCCTGTCTCTAGCGCAGGATAATCTCTCTGCCTTCACGGCCGTACCCTCTACCATGCCCTGAGATGGGGCCACACCATGCACATGCATGCCCTTAAATTCTGCTGTGTCGTTTGGGGGGGTACAAGGGCTGGATTCCAGGAAGTCTTCAGGAGTCACTGATCATGAAGAAACTGGGGACTGTCCACCATACCTTGAAGGGACAGTTGATAGAAACATGGATATCAAGAGTGCTTTGGATGAAGTCTCTGATGGGAATAAGGAACAGCTATTGAAAATTGGAGGAAAGTTTATCCTTGATATGAAGTGGCAAAGAACTTGCTCAAATTGTGTTCTAGTGTTTTGCACAAAGTAGAACTTGTAATTGATGAACTTGAACTTTAGTTGAGATTTCTAAGCAAAGTGCTAAAGGCACGGCTGTCTTTCTCCTTGCTGCTTTTGATAAAACGCAAGAGGAGAGAGATAAACTAAAGTAGGAATTGTTAAGCAAAATGTAATCAGGACGGAAGATCTGGGAAAATCTGAGCCTGTCCATTTTGCAGAAAATGAGAGGGAGTAACGTCAACAAGATGGCAGACGGGAATCTCCAGGCCCTCACTCCCCCATGGAGACACTGAGTACGCAACACCTGTGAATCAGAATGCCACTGTGAGAAGTCTAGAGACCAGTTATGAACCTGCCATGGTGCTTCCTGAATCTACTGGTTCATTTTTTATTACTTTTGGAGAGCGTTTATCCATTTTCTTTTTTAATGTTGCCTCTCTTCTATTCTCTCAGTTCTTTCTTTGCAGAAACTCAATTTTGCCAGACTGTGACATTTTAACTTTCACATCACTTTTCAGTTTTACTTAATTTTTCCTTTTCCCTGTGCATTAAATGCAATGCTAATGACTGGAACCTTAAGAAGTAATCACAGCCCAACCTGGTCCCCACTAGAACAAGACTATCCCGAAGAAGTTACACATACAGGCTGTTCAAGGACCACAGGTTTCTGGAGGACTTGGGAAATTCATGCTGGAGCTTTCTCACCAATAAAGCAGAATCCTTTCCCCTGCCCTTCCCTCCCCTTCCAAATTTCCCAACCTCCACATGGTGGTGATGCTTGTTTTTAAAAACTCTCATCAACAAAACCTTAGGTGTTGCAAAAAAAATTAAAAAGTAAAATGGGCCAAGGACTTGAATAGACATGTTTCCAGAGAAGATACACAAATAACCAATAATCATAGTAGAAGATGCTCAGTGTCCTTAATCATTAGGGAAATGCACATCAAAACCATGAGATTTCACTTAATAGTTGATAGCCACTAGAATGGTATAAAAGAAAAAAAATGGAAAATAATAAGTATTGGTAAGGTTGTGGAGAAATGGGTACCCTCATACATTGCTGCTGGTACAGCGAATGAGGAAAACAGTTTGACCACTCAAAAAGTTAAACACAGAATTACGATAGGACCTAGTGGTTTCTGAGAGTATACCCAAAAGGATTCAAAACAGGTGTCCAAAAATAAATAAATAAAAATAAAAAACAGGTGTGGGGGCGCCTGGGCGGCTCAGTGGGTTAAAGCCTCTGCCTTCAGCTCAGGTCATGATCCCAGGGTCCTGGAATCGAGCCCCGTGTCAGGCTCTCTGCTCAGCGGGGAGCCTGCTTCCCTTCCTCTCTCTCTGCCTACTTATGATCTCTGTCTGTCAAATAAATAAAATCTTTAAAAAGAAAATCAGCAGGGACGCCTGGGTGGCTCAGTTGGTTAAGCAGCTGCCTTCGGCTCAGGTCATGATCCCAGCGTCCTGGGATCGAGTCCCACATCGGGCTCCTTGCTTGGCAGGGAACCTGCTTCTCCCTCTGCCTCTGCCTGCCACTCTGTCTGCCTGTGCTTGCTTGCTCTCTCTCTGTCAAATAAATAAAATCTTTTTTTAAAAAAAAATCAGCAGACTGGGCTTTGGGAGGGCTGGAGGGCATAGGAAAAAGTCCCTACCCTTAAAGAGACAGCATAACAAATAATCCCTCTGAGATAAAGCAGTTTGTAAAGGGCCTGGGGTATAATTGGAGGAGATTTATTTACGAATCCCAGAATGTGTGCTGGAGGGGCAGGGATCTGTAGGAGACTTCTCAAAGAACAAAAGAGCTGGCAGTTACCTTTTCTCCGCCTTTTATCTCAGGGTAGGTAGGCAGACACCTACAGGAACCAGCTCAAAGACCTTGCTAACACTGTGCACCCTGCCCCACATTCTCCTCTGAATCTGCCCCCATCCAACCCTTGCCACTCGGCTGGGGTGCCTGGGAAATGGCTCCTGCCACATCACAGCCTGCAAGCAGTTGGGGAAAGGAGCAGCACCACTCCAAAGTGACTCCTGCCCTGGGGAGAGGGGAAGGTGTGTAGTCACACACCAGCTTAACTATAGCCCCAACATACAGACTGAAGGCAGACATCTGACCTGCCAGCCCTGCCCACCAGTGAAAACCTCTCGGGGGCAGCAGAGACGGGCTGAGGGCAGGCATAGAGTCTGACTGCTTATATCACCAAATTTCAAACCCATGGCCCGAGATGGGACACTTAACAGCACGGGGACCAAACCTGGCCACAACAGGCAAAGTGGGAAACTGTAGCCAGTTGGACTGAAGGCAAATGCAGCTCAGCCACAATAGTAGGGCGAATACAATGGGCGTAGAAGATACCCCTGAAGTGCCAGGTTCTGGTGAACATGGAACACTGCACTCCAGGGCACTAGAGGACTACATCTTCATAAGCGCACCACTTCCAAGATCAGAAGACATAGTTGACTTTCTTGATACATACAGACAAACACAGCATTGGAGAAAATGAGAAGACAGAGAAATATGTCTCAAATGAAAGAACAGGGCAAACCACAGCAAAAGACCTAAATGAAATGAAGATGAATAATATAAAGTAAATAAATAAAATCAGTCAAGAAATTCACAAAAGGATGTAAATTATGCATTCATACACACAAAATATTGGGGGGGTAAATTTAGTGTTTTTAGAATGGGTTAAAACTTAAGTGACCATCAACTTAATATAGACTGTTATATGCATAAAATATTATATAAAACCTAATCATATACAAACCTAATTATATACAACCAAATGGCAACCATAAATGAAAAAACTAATAGATAAGCACAAAAATTAGGAAAAAGATCCCAAGCAGATCACTAAAGAAAGTCATAAAAACACAAGGGAAGAGAGCAAGAGAAGAAAGAAACAGAAGAACTACAAACACAATCCTAAAACAAGTAACAAAGTGATACCAAGCACATACTTCTCAATAATCAATTTGAGCGACAGTGGACTATATATATATATAATGTAACTGAATGGATGAAGAAGCAAGACGCATCCATATGCTGCCTATAAGAAACTCACTGTAGACCTAAAGACACAAGCAGGTGAAAGTGAAGGGAGGGAGAAGCATTTACCACACTATTAAAAGTGAAAAGAAAACTGAAGTAGCAATACTTAGATAAAATAGACTTTAAAACAAAGACTGTGATAAGAGACAAAGAAGGACACTACATAATGATAAAGGGAACAATCCAGCAAGACAATATAACAATTGTTATATTGTTAGGCACCCAACAGGGGAGCACCTAAATACATAAACCAACTATTATCAGACACAAAGGAAGAAACTGACAATATCACGTTACTAACAGAGGACTTTAGCACTCCACCTACATTGAAAGATAGATCCATGAAGGCAGAAAGTCAACAAGGAAACAGTGGATTTGAATGACACCTTGAGCCAGATGGATCTAACATATATTCATAATATTCCATCCAAACAGCAGAATACACCTGCTGAGGGCAGCTAACCTAGACACCGGTTTTTTGCTGTGCCTTACTCTAAACTCCAAGCTCCTGTGCCTTGGTGTGACTGCCCTTCTGGGACAAACCTCCACAAGCCCAGGTGTGGCAAGACACCCCCACCTCCTGCAGTGGACGAGTGCAAGTCTGCACCATGCCACATCCCTAAAGATTGGAGTTTTGAGGGGCTCCTGGATGGCTCAGTCATTAAGTGTCTGCCTTCAGCTTGGGTCGTGATCCCAGGGTCCTGTAATCGAGCCCCACATCGGGCTCCCTGCTCTGTGGGAAGCCATTTCTCCCTCTCCCACTCCCTGTGCTTGTGTTCCCTCTCTTGTGGTCTCCCTCTGTCAAATAAATGAATAAATAAATAAATAAATAAATAAATAAAGTCTTAAATATATATATATATTACAAGCATCTATACACCAGCAAGTTTGACAATCTGAAAGAAATGGATGCATTCCTAGAGACATATAAACTACCAAAACTGAACCAGGAAGAAATAGAAAACCTGAACAGTCCCATAACCAGTAAGGAGTTTGAAGCAGTCATCAAAAATCTCCCAAGAAACAGGAGCCCAGGGCCAGATGGCTTCCCAGAGGAATTCTACCAAACATTTAAAGAAGAATTAATACCTATTCTCCTGAAACTGTTCCAAAAAATAGAAATGGAAGGAAAATTTCCAAACTCCTTTTATGAAGCCAACATTACCTTGATCCCAAAACCAGACAAAGACCTGATCAAAAAGGAGAATTACAGACCAATATCCCTGATGAACATGGGTGCAAAAATTCTCACCAAAATATAAGCCAATAGGATCCAACAGTACATTAAAAGGATTATTCACCACAACCAAGTGGAATTTATTACTGGGCTGCAAGTTTGGTTCAATATCCACAAATCAATCAGTGTGATGCAATACATTAATAGAAGAAAGAACATGGGGCGCCTCGGTGGCTCAGACGTTAAACCTTCGGCTCAGGTCATGATCCCAGGGTCCTGGGATCGAGCCCCACATTGGGATCCCTGCTCAGCGGGGAAGCCTGCTTCTCCCTCTCCCTCTTCTACTCCCCCTGCTTCTGTTCCCTCTCTCGCTGTGTCTCTGTCACATAAATAAAAATCTGTAAAAAGAAAAGAACAGAAAGAACAAGAACCATATGATACTCTCAATAGATGCTAAAAAAGCATTTGACAAAGTACAGCATCCTTTCTTGATCAAAACTCTCCACAGAGTGGGATGCCTGGGTTAAGTGGGCTCAGTTGGTTAAGCAGCTGCCTTCGGCTCAGGTCATGATCCCAGCGTCCTGGGATCAAGTCCCACATGGGGCTCCTTGCTCAGCGGGGAGCCTGCTTCTCCCTCTGCCTCTGCCTGCCACTCTGTCTGCCTGTGCTTGCTCCTGCGCTCTCTATCTGACAAATAAATAAATAAAATATTTTTAAGGGCACATACCTCAATATCATCAAAGCCATTTATGAGAAACCCACAGTGAATACCATTCTCAATGGGGAAAAACCGAGAGCTTTCCCCCTAAGGTCAGGAACACAGCAGGGCTGTCCACTATCACCACTGCTATTCAACATAGTGCTAGAAGTCCTAGCCTCAGCAATCAGACAACAAAAAGAAATAAAAGGCAATCGAGCTGGCAAAGAAGAAGTCAAACTCTCACTCTTTGCAGCTGATGTGATACTTTATGTGGAAAACCCAGAAGACTCCACTCCAAAACTGCTAGAACTCATCCAGGAATTCAATAAAGTGTGAGGATATAAAGTCAATGCACAGAAATCAGTTGCATTTCTATACACCAACAGCAAGACAGAAGAAAGAAATTAAGGAGTCAATCAAATTTACAATTACACCCAAAACCATAAGATACCTAGGAATAAACCTAGCCAAAGAGGCAAAGAATCTGTACTCTGAAAACTACAGAATACTCATGAAAGAAATTGAGGAAGACATGAAGAAATGGAAAAACATTCCATCTTCATGGATTGGAAGAACAAATATTGTGAAAATGTCTATGCTACCTAGAGCAATCTACATGTTTAATGCAATCCTTATCAAAACACCATCAAGTTTTTTCAAAGAAATGGAAAAAATAATCTTAAAATATATATGGAACCAGAAAAGACCCCAAATAGCCAGAGGAATGTTGAAAAAGAAAACCAAAGTTGGTGGTATCACAATTCCAGACTTCAAGCTCTATTACAAAGCAGTAATCATCAAGACAGTATGTTACTGGCACAAAAACAGACACACAGATCAAGGGAACAGAATAGAGAGCCTAGAAATAGACCCTCAACTCTATGGTCAACTAATCTTTGACAAAGCAGGAAAGAATGTCCAATGGAAAAAAGTCTCTTCAAAAAATGGTATTGTGAAAATTGTACAGCCATATGCAGAAGATAGAAACTGGACCATTTCTTTATACCACACACAAAAATAGACTCAAAATGGCTGAAGGACCTCAGTGTGAGACAGAAATCCATCCAAAATCCTTGAGGAGAACACAGGCAGCAATCTCTTTGACCTCAGCCACAACAACTTCCTAGAAACATCACCAAAGGCAAGGGAAGCAAGGGCAAAAATGAACTATTGGGACTTCATCAAGATCAAAAGCTTTTTGCGCACCAAGGGAAACAGTCAACAAAACCAAAAGACAACTGACAGAATTGGAAAAGATATTTATTTGCAAATGACATATGAGATAAAGGGTTAGTATCCAAAACCTATAAAGAACTTATCAAACTCAACACCCAAAGAACAAAGAATCCAATCAAGAAATGGGCAGAAGACAAGAACAGACATTTCTGCAAAGAAGAAATCCAAATGGCCAAAAGACACATGAAAAAGTGCTCCACATCACTCGGCCTCAGGGAAATACAAATCAAAACCACAGTGAGGTACTACCTCACACCAGTCAGAATGACTAAAATCAACAAGTCAGGAAACAACAGGTTTTGGCAAGGATGCAGAGAAAGGGGAACCCTCCTACACTGTTGATGGGAATGCAAGCTGGTGCAGCCACTCTGGAAAACAGGATGGAGGTTCCTCAAAAAGTTGAAAATAGAGCTACCCGACAGCCCAGCAATCACACTACTGGGTATTTACCATAAAGATACAAATGTAGTGATCCAAAGGGACACGTGCACCCAAATGTTTCTAGCAGCAATGTCCACAATAACCAAACTATGGAAAGAACCTAGATATCTGTCCATCAACAGATGAATGGATAAAGAAGATGTGGTATATATATACAATTCCATTAAAAAAAAAACCATGAAATACTGCCATTTGCAACAATGTGGATGGAACTAGAGTGCATTATGCTAAGCGAAATAAGTCAAAGAAAAATAATTATCATATGATCTCTCTGATATGAGGAATTTGAGAGGCAGGGTGGGGGTGGGGGGAAGGGAGGAAAAAATGAAACAAGATGGGACCAGGGAGGGAGACAAACCATAAGAGACTCTTAATCTCAGGAAACAAACTGAGGGTTGCTGGGGGGTGGGGGGAGGGCTGGGGTGGCTGGTTTATGGACATTGGGGAGGGTATGTGCTATGGTGAGTACTGTGAAATGTGTAAGACTGAGGATTCACAGACCTGTACCCCTGAAACAAATAATACATTATATGTTAATGAAAAATAAAAAATAAAAAGTAAACACTTAAAAGACAATCTACCCAATGAGAAAAAATATCTGCAAATCATGTGAGAAGAGGCTCATCTCCAAATATACAAAACACTCTTTTAAATCCAAACAAAAACTGAATAAAAACAAGGGAGAACATGTGAATAGATACTTTCCAAAGATGGCATCCATGTGGCCAACAGACACAGAAAAAGTTGTTGAATACATTACTAATCGTCCTTAGGGAAACATAAAACCATAATCAGCTATCACCTCCCAACTGTTGGAACAGCAATCGTCCCAGAGACAGACACCAGGTGTGGTCAAGGGCGTGCAGACGATGGGACCCCGTGCACTGTTGGTGGGAATGGAAATTGGTGCAGCCTCTGCGATGAACACTATGGAGGTTCCTAAAAAAATAAATACAACTACCACATGACCCAGTAATTGCTCTACTGAGTATTTATTTGGAGAACACAAAACCATTCCCTCAAAAAGAGGGATGCACACCCATGCTCACGCAGCATTATTCACAATAACCAGACTGGAAACACAGACCTTGGGAGCATCATGCTAAGCCACTCAGACACAGAAAGACAAAGGCCAGATGCTCTAATGGACATTCCATGTGGGAAAAAAAATAGTGACCACATAGGTAATGAGAACAGATCAGTGGCTGCCAGACTTGGGGATGGTTGGGGGAAACGGGTGCAGGTGCTCAAAGGCGCCATGTTTGGGTGATAAAATCTGTAAGTCATGGAATGTTCTGCACAGCATGGAGACGAAAGCTAACCGTGCAGGATGGGGTACAGGCTCCCCCACAATCTGAAAGTACAGTGATCCTAGGAAACCTGTCACAGCAGAAATGGCGTAAACTGAAGACGGAATTGCCATTCACTTCCACAGAAAAATGAGTGAGCGTGCCCAGCTCCAAGTTCCTTCTCTTTGGCTTCTCTTAGTTGTCAGGACACAACATCCTACAGATGCCCAAAATACATGGAGATAAAGCCCAGCAGATGCTCACAGGCACAATTCAAAGCGCTGGTGGCTGGACGTGGAGAGCGGTGCCAGGAAGGGGCTGGCCGGGGTGCTGCCGCCTCCGTAGCGGTTCCCCACAAAACAGATGCTGAACGCGATGCCCCCACTTTTTGACCTTTTTATTAGAGGGAAATTCTCTTCAGGTTTCTTCCTGTGACTGAAGCTGAGTAATAATGTAGATCTTTCCAAAAAGCCAAGTGTCTTACCACGAACTTTGAAAATGGGGGGAAACTTGTACTTGAAAGTTGCCGAGGGGATAGAAGTTCAGAGTTCTTCTGGACACAAACATCAGCAGGTCCACCGTGAAAGGCACCTTCCTTGGCAGGTAGAACACAGACTATCTCCTTCCCCCAGAAACCTCCTCCTTCCCCTCCCTCGGGACAGCCAACAAGAGCTGGGAGTTACCTCAATTGCTGCCTTCTCCCATTCGCAATATTGAACCCATCAGCAAATCCTGTGAGCTCCATCTTCAACAGGTACCCAGAATAGGACCAACCACTCCTTCCAAGGCCACCAGTCTGGTCCACACTAGAGCCCATCTCTTGCCTGAGTTCCTGGAAAAGCTTCATCATTGACCTCCCTTGCCCATCCTCAACCCTGTGTCATCTGTTCTCAACACTGTAGCCAGGATGGCCCAGTGAAACAGGATCCCATGGGGTCACAGCCCTGCAATGGCTTTCTGTCACCCTACTGTCACCTCCCTAAGGTCTTGTCCTAAGCTGTCTCCTGTGGCCACAGGCCTTCTTGCCGCTCCTGGACACACCTGGTATGCTCCTGCCTCAGGGCCTTTGCATATGCTTTCCCCTCCATTTAGAAGACTCTTGATGTGATATCACTCATCTTCTTTAGACCTCGACTCGAGCATCACCTTCCTAGTGAAGTCCTACCTGGTCCCTACGTGAACAGCAGACACCACCACCACCTCCCCTTGAGCACCCCAGCCCTGTCTCCTGCTTTATATTTCTATAGCAGTTATTAGAGTCACCAGTCCATCTTGGCAGGGGAGAAACGGAGGCCTACACGGATGATTTCACCACTGACTGCCTCTGATTTCCTGGTCCTGGGGGACGTAACCAGAGCTCTTGCACAGCCAGGATGCCCGGAACAAGGGGTCCCCCTACTGCACCCTGAAGACCATCAGGAATGAGCCATAAGAGGATCATTTGCACATGAAACCTGAAGCCAGACACCTTCCTCGATTCCAGGTGAGCACACAAATGTGCTCATCTGAGAAAGCTGAATGGAGAAGCGTCCCAGGGTCCAAATCTCCCTCTGGCCAAGGTCCTGGGAAACAGACATCCCTCCTCCCTGCCCCAGCCACCTGTGACTGATGCCCAGCATCCTCCTGTGCTGGTGCAGAATGCTGCACCTGTCCCTCTCTCCTGGGACATCATCACAAACCAGGCTTTGCTGCACAGTTTTCAGGAAGGAACCTGCAGCAGCAGCAGGAACAGGCCGCCCGGGATCGGTCTCAGTCTCGCATGTCAGGCCTACATCAGAACTGCATCTTCAAGGAGCCTGGTGTCCCATGTGGCCTTAGAACCTAATGGCAGGAGCTGAGATTTCAGTTCCAAATGAAAATTGGCCTCTTGCACACAGGAAAGGGGAGGATTTCTCAGGGCTGTGGCTCTGGAAGAAGTGCTTCTGCTGGCTGAATTCACAGACACCAGGCAGAGGACACCTGCAGGGCCTTGTCCCAGGAAGCAAGGGACACACCAGGCAAGAATCCAGAATGCTGCCTGTGGGCTGCTTCCCACCAAGCCCCATGCTGAGACAAGGGCGGGAGAACCCAACAGGAAGCAAGCTTCCTATCACATCTGCAGCTGGAGGGCTGGCTGGGGAGCAGAGCCCGTCCCTGGAGCAAGCTGGCCTGTGTGTCCAGAGCAATGGCACCGCCAAGGCTCACAGTCTCCCAGCTGTGACCTGACTCCCCTGCCAGGCCCACACCTGCTGACACGGTGGCTCCTAAGACCTAGAGACTGCTTTCCTCCCCAGCAATGCTGCTCACAGAGGAGCCAACACCAGCCTCAGAAACGTTCGTTAGCTCTGGAATTCCCTGGATCTCTCTACACTGGCCCACCCAGGTGTCCCTTCCAGATTATTCCTCCAGTGCCCTGGGGTTTCAAGCCACCTTCACGCTGCCCTTCAAAAGGCAGGGACAGACCCGATCAGGCAGACCAGTCGAGCGACTCTGTGTGTGAGAAACTCGGACCACATCCTCCCTGACCAGCAACGCTTCCAAGTCCAAGCTTCAGACCCTCACTCACTGGGCACAGAGCCCGTCAGCATGAACCCTGCCCTTTCAAATCTGTCTCCCATTCCTTCAAGTCAGAAACCAAGCCCCAGGCACCACTCCGTTTTCCCCTCAGAGAAGTAAGGAAAAGGATAGAACAGAACACCACGTGGGCACCGCACGCTTCTATCCCAATAGAATTCCGTGTTCCTTCTCATCCGGGCAGCCCCACACTGCCTGTACTGAGAGGCACCACACGTTCAGTCCTCACACAGATCTGCCCTTGTGTTTTCCTTTTGATATTTATTTGTATTTCGAAGTCAATGTCTAGATTGCTTGCTTAAATAATAAGAACAATAATGACATGGTGGGGCGCCTGGGTGGCTCAGTGGGTTGAGCCTCTGCCTTCGGCTTAGTTCATGATCTCGGTGTCTTGGGATCGAGTCCCACGTCGGGCTCTCTGCTCAGCGGGGAGCCTGCTTCCCCCTCTCTCTCTGCCTGTCTCTCTGCCTACTTGTGATCTGTCAAATAAATAAAATCTTAAAAAAAAGAAATAATGACATGGTCACATAAAGGTCTGGGTCTCCATATCCAGACAACACGGCTCTGGTTCAGATGAGGATGAACACACAACCTCTTCCCAGGAAGCAAAGCCCACACCCTCAGGGATCCTGACGCGCCTCACAGGGGATGAGCTCCTTTGCTCCATGGAGCTGTCCGAGGGCAGAGGATGCAGGCACCCTTCAGGGATCATTCTGTTCCTTCATGAATTCCCCAGTGCAAGTCACAAGTGATTCAGGTTTCAGAGCCCAGGATGGGCCGCCACGCTCCTGAACAACCCGCACTCCTCCTCCGCTTCCCCCCTCACAAAGGGCAGCTGCACCCTGTTACAGCTCTGAGACTGTGCTTCACTTTAAAAACGAATTTCTTTTTTTTAAAGACTTTATTTATTTGACAGAGACAGAGTGAGAGAGGGAACACAAGCAGGGGGAGTGGGAGAGGGAGAAGCAGGCTTCCCGCTGAGCAGGGAGCCCCATGCAGGGTTAGATCCCAGGACCCTGCGATCACGACCTGAGCCGAAGGCAGATGCTGAACAACTGAGCCACCCAGGCGTCCCTCAAAAATAATTTCAAATATCAGAAGGTGGTTCATGGAAGAGAAAAACATGAACCTGCACAGAGGATTCTTGGACTATTTCAGAAGACTGCTTTCCCATTGTTTAATTAAAACAGGAAAGAAAACCACATAGACTGCCCCTTCCACTGGCAGGTCTGATTCACTTCAGTGATTGAAAAAGAGCAGGAAATAAAAGAGGAACAGATGTTCTCATGACCCGTCATTTCCACCATCTAACTTTTGAAACGTCACCCACACGCAAGGAATGAAACAAACCAGCGTCTCGTGCTGGCAGCGCGGAGAGGTCTGAACCAGAGTGACAGGGACAGACGATGAGGTCGTGCGTGTTGGGTGAGGCTGGTGGCCCAGAAGCAGGTGCTCTGCCAGCTCTCCACCTGTGCCTCACCTGTCCTCACTCAAGAACCTTCTCCCCACCCTGACCTGTCACAACTGTCACATGGGGGACACAGCCACCCCTGGAGCCAGCCCTGCCCACAGCCTCCTGCAGAATGCACTCTGCTCTCCGCGGGACCCCGGCCAGCTCTCCCCAGACCTGGAGCTCCCCTGTCTGCCGCCAAGCTCCAGGACCCGCCCCTTCCAAAATCACACTGGCCCAAGGCTTTCATGAGCTGCAGAAGGCTCCCTCCTGAATGGTGGGCGCCTCCTTTCCTCATCCGTCGTGTTCTCCGCACTCACCTTCCCACCTGGGCAAACTGCAAGCAGCGCGTCAAGGAGGGCGAACGTGCTGAGATCGGAACCGCTCACTGCAGCTCTCCGAGGACTCCTTGGGCGACCAGAAACTAGTGCAGCCCACCCCAGTGTGTTTGAAAACTGTCACCTACAGGAGAGTGAAAAACGCTCCATTCTTACCTCCCTCTTCATGAAGCACAACATGGTCTTTTCTTCTCTTCCTGGACTTCGTTTCCGGTTCGTTTCCACGCAGTGCTCCTCCCTCTGCTTCAAGGGTAACATTTCTCAACTCCTCAGCTGCAGACAACAGCCGCGGCTCATCACAAGCGCCCTCCCCGCAGCCGTCACCCAGTTACCCCTTCCCCCACGCACCTGCCCTCCAGCAGCCCTCGGTCTGTGCTCTAAGGTTGAGTCCCCTTCCTCATTTGCCTGTCGTCCTCCCCCCACTATGGTCATCTGTGTCCTTTCTGAAACTCCAGAGTGAAGTCAGGGGGGTTTTGTCTTTCCTTACAGATTTTGCTTATTTTAACCCACTCTAGGTCCATCTGCATCCTTGCAGACAGTAAGGTTTCATTCTTTGGGAAGCTGGGTCCTATTCCATTGTGCATCTGTCTCCCATATCTTCTTTCTCCACTCACCGGTGAACGGACCCTGGGACTCCCTCCACAGTTTTGCTATTGTTGTTCGTGCTGCTATAAACACTGCGGTGCTGGGACCCCACTGAATGTGCATTTTTGTGTCCTTTGGGTAAATACCTAGGAGTGCAATTGCTGGATCCTCGGGTTGTTCGAGTCTTAGCTTTTGGAGGAACCACCACACTCGGCTCCAGAGCGGCTGCAGCAGCCCACATGCACACCAACAGTGAGGAGGGTTCCGCTTCATGCACAACATTACCTGCCAGCAATTTCCTAAGGAGGGAATGGAAAACCTGTGGGATAACCTGACTCACGCAGCGACAGGCAAGCAGTTCCCGAAATTCACCCCAGGGTTCCTGACGCCAAGCCTCCTGAAGCCACCAGCATGTTTCTATCCAGGAAAATTCCCCAACACTCTCCTTCTGACTTCACCACCCATGAAACCACAGAGAAAATACAGCAGGTCCAAATATCTAGATAATCCATTTAGTGAAACTAGACAGTTAAGCTTAACTTTTAAATCATAAAGTTATGATTTAAGGGCTCTTAAGGATTCTAAGGGCTCCTTAGAATCATTTTGAATTTCCCCTCCGCCCTCATTGTTCCTCTCCGGACGAAAAGACTAATCAGTTAGGAAACATCACCTCTGACAAATGACAGGACATCATCGAAGTCTCTATCTGACCGCAAACAGCCACCTAACTCTAGATGCCGGCCACGCCACCACAGCCTCGGCCCAATGGAATAAGCACCGTTAGATGAAGGAACACATTATATGTCAAAAACACACACAGGGTAAATCTCGTCTTCCCTTTCTAATCAAAGTGATTGCCTAGGAAAGAGATGCTCCAAGTACCTTTGTGAGCCAGAAATGAACAGAGAAGACAGGATCCCCTGCCACGTGCTCCAGCAGGAAAACTCAGGAACTCGGGCACCCACTCTAGACTGCTGACAGCTGCTTCGTCTGACTTTGTGGCTCCACTACAGACAAGAGAAAAGCCCACGAGGTTTGGGGTTAAAGAGAAGTTTTACCTCCCGTCCTGACATGGATGTGACATTGCGCCCAACCTACCTGCTGCTTTCTCTGAACGCTGACGTCCTGGGACAAGCTGCATGACCGACTCAGACGCTGATTTCAAAACCTTAGGTCTCAGGGAGGCAGAGTGGGGAAGTGTTGTCAGGTGGGGATAAGAAGGCACCTTCGACCTAAGGCCTGCACACCTGCTCCAGCTCCTGGGAGAAGGGGAGACACATGCTGGTTTCTTAAGCAGTAATTAGCTTCATTCTAAAGTCGACCAATGCCATTGTCCTCTTTGGAGAAGCGAAGTTACTCTTCCAAATGAATACCTGAACTCATCTGTTCCTCATGCAACTAGAGTGAGGTCTGGTTTCCTCCAGCTTCCAGGACCCCACCTGGAGGACGCTCCTGCAGGATCCTGACAGCCCGTTACCACTATCCCTGGGGACACGGGGCAGGACGCTGAAACTGGGGGCTTGTTAGCACCACACCTGTGCCTGGGGGGGCAGGAACCAGGAAGACCCTCGAGCGCGACCCTGACAGCCCATTACCACCAACTCTTCGGACAGGGTGCAAAATCCGGAAGCTGGGGAACTACTCTGGGGCTTGTTAGTGCCACAACGGTGGGGGGGAGGGTGCGGGAGGCGGGACAGGGGACACCCTGCTGAACTCAGGGTCCTGCCCAAGGTCCATTACCTGCACTGTGCCAGGCGACAGGGGACACCCCACTGAAGTTGGGGACCATGTGCTGTCTTTACATGCACTCTTCCTGGGGAACACGGTAAACTCTGAAATGTCCGCAACCCATCCCATAAGAGCTTGGGTGAGCGGGTGCCCTGGAGCTCACGGGTCTGGGGGATATGGCCAGTTGACCGACATCAGACAGAAGAGGGGGGAAAAAGGGAAAAAGAAAACCCATCTGAGTCCCCACGATGAACTCACTTCATGCGCCCTTCACGGACCTTACACCCAAGACCCCCACCTGGGCGCACAGCCCGAACTTACCGACTCAGGATCTCTGCCCAGGATCTCTCCCAGAGCCCCATCACCTGCCACACCTCTGCATCCTGAGGCAGCTCCGGGTCCGCCCACGGAAGACGTAGCTCCACCCCCCACGTGCTGAATCCCTCGGGGAGGGTGGTGCCCTGGGCCCATTGGATGCCTCGCGTGCCTGTACCGGGCGACCCGCCCTTACACCCCCACCTCCCTGCTTTTGCTCGTACTCCCGGAGGCGGCGCCTCCTCGCTCAAACACCTGGCTCCGGGGGCAAACCTGGGCCGTTGGTGAGCAGGGCCCCTCTCCCCCAGACTTCCAGCTCCTTCCAGGGACCCCTCTGGCTGCAGACCACCCGCAGAGCCCTGCCCCTTCCCTTCCTGCACCAGCCCTGCCTGCGGAGCCGTTCCTGACTCCTGGCAAGGTCCGCTGCTCTCAGACCTTCCCAGGCTCAGGCTTCAGGAAATGCAATGGTTTCCACATTTCCAAGGCAATTTTAAGATCCAAAAAGTAATGCTCTAAGGGGGAGGAGCTTCACCTTCTGGTCTCACCCATGGAGTGGATAGTGCTTCTCAGATCTTCTGAGCATCCTTCTAGGATGAGCCCCTTCGTGCTGGAACATACATACACAGGCTTGGTTCTGCAGAGGAGCTCCAGGATGAATCAGAACAACCGCCCTTCTATGCTGTTGGAGCTGTGAACCAGGAACATGGATTTTTCACTTAAAAAGAAAACATATTGTTATTGTCGACACTAAAGGAACAAACCCTTTTAAACATTTGAGAGAGAAAGGAGAGAGTTTTACTCAAACCCACAGCAAGACAGCTGCCTGGGAGACACAATCTTCACAAGGAAGGGAGTGTTCCGGGGCAGGTTTCTATATTCGTTCTGTTTTGCTTTACATACAGAGTTATACATTATTATGAAGAAGAACATTCCAGAAAGTTACAGCCTTATTCTTATGTTTTCAGTATGCGCAAACCAGTATGACTTTAATCTTAGGGGAGCAGGAGAGGTTCTTTTGTTTTTCTTATCTTTATGTTTGCAATGACATTTCTGATTCTCTTTTTCTTCTGGAAGCAGCTGTACAACATGTGCTTGGGGCAGAAACAGGGCCCAAGCTCTGAGGTTTTGCCCAGTCATTTTGAGCTTGGTAAAATGTTAAAGGATAGCTTCCCTGGGAGCCCAGGATCCAAGCCCATGTCTGGTAAAAGATAAAAATTTCCATTATCATTCTAATTACTACTAAAGCAAGGAACTTGAGGCAAAAGCACCTTTAACAATACTATCGAGAAATCAAAATGATGCCTACAGAAGGTTACGTGTTCTGTGATCAGCAAGGTAACAGAGGTGTTCACAGAAGCTGGGCTCCTCCCTTTCTCCTGCCCAAATCTCTGAAACACACAGATAATTTAAATTCAGAATTTTAGAACCTCCTGACATCTTAGAGATGTCTGGCACCATTCCCTTGGACTATGGAATAAAACAGAGTAGCTTATTGTCACAACACTAATCGAAACATAAAGGCCCCCTAAAGCTTGGATACACTGTCTTAGATCTTTCTCTGCAGATTTTGACTAATATAAGTCATAGTCATACCATATAAACACTTTGATGGTTGGGAAGTAAGTAATCGTGAGTAAGGGAATAGTTTAGCAATGTTTACAAGCATTGTCTCACTCTGTAGAAGAGACTGAGCTGAGTGTTTTTAAATACTATTTCAGTCCTGTCTTACAGCACACTCTGAACATACCAGAGCCTGAATCAATTTTTAGAAGAGTTCTTTCAGTAACTTTAATATCAGAAAAATAATGCCTCTATTCCTAGGGATCTTTGTGTATCTTACTCGGAGGTCCTCCACTCCTAATGATCATGACCGGCAGAGGTGAAAAGGCTGGCTGAATTCACTTGACCACACAACAAGAAAATCTGAGACTTGAGATGTTTCCAGATCGAGAAGACCAAAGATAAGAGGGAAATAGTACCGTGTATGGAATAACAGGGATTTGGAGTCAGCTTGGGGATCCCACTTAGTTTCTGACACTCAAATACTCTGTGACTCGAATCATCTCTGACCCCCTGTCTAGCCATCTAGAAAATGTGACTCATAATACCTACATTGTAGTTTGGACATTTAAGAGAGAGACTTCCACAAAGAGCCAGTGTGATGGCTCTCAGGAACAGGTGCTCAAGAAGCCTTGATTACAATGGGGTCTACTTCTTTTCCAGAACAAAGAACACATGTTGAATCTATATTTCTAATAGATGACTCACAAGATGATTTTTAAACCTTAAGGAAGGTTAAGAAGCTGCTATTGTGTCATATTTCACTCAGAAATCATGCTGTTGGACTGGTGGGGACAATACAATAGAACTGTCATCACTAGGAGTATGGAGCTTCCCATTTCAAAATGGCCATGTTGTCCCTCTTAGCTCAGGGCCACCTAAAAGGGCAGCAGCAGCTGGGGGAGACCACAGGCCAAGGCTGCCACATGCAGCTTTTCCTCCATGGTCAGGAACAAGACAAGAATGTCCACTGTCACCATTGTTATTTAACACAGTACTGGAAGTCCTAGCCTCAGCATCATACAACAAAAAGAAATTAAGGGCATCCGAATCAGCAAGGAAGCAAATTTTCATTATTCACAGATGACAAGATACTCTGTATAGAAAACCCAAAAGACTGCACCAAAAAATTAGTAGAACTGATATGTGAATTCAGTAAAGTTGTCAGACACAAAATAAATGTATAGAATCTGTTGCATCCCTATACACCAATAATGAAGCAGCAAAAAGAGAAATCAAAGAATCAAACCCATTTACAGTGGCACTAAAAACCAAAGATACCTGGGAATAAACCTAACCAAAGAGGCAAAGCATCTGTACTCAGAAAGCTACAGAACACTCATGAAAGAAACTAAGGAAGACACAAAGAAATGGAAAAATGTTCCATGCTCACGGATTGGAAGAACAAATATTGTGAAAATGTCTATGCTACCTAGAGCAATCCTCACATTCAATGCAATCGCTATCAAAATACCACCAACTCTTTTCACAGAGCTGGAACAAATAGTCCTAAAATTTGGGGTCCTAGAAAGGACCCCAAATAGCTAGCTGGAACAAATAGTCCTAAAATTTGGGGTCCTAGAAAGGACCCCAAATAGCTAGAGGAATGTTGAAAAAGAAAACCAAAGTTGGTGGCATCACAATTCCAGACTTCAGGCTCCATTACAAAGCTGTCATCATCAAGATAACATGGTACTGGGATGCCTGGGTGGCTCAGTCAGTTAAGCAGCTGCCTTTGGCTCAGGTCATGATCCCAGGGTCCTGGGATAGATTTCCACATCTGGCTCCTTGCTCGGCTATGAGCCTGCTTCTTTCTCTGCCTCTGCCTGCTTGTGCACTCTCTCTCTCTCTCTCTCTGACAAATAAGTAAATAAATAAAATCTTTTTAAATATGTGTTTTTTTTAAAAAGACAGCATGGTACTGGCACAGAAACAGACACATATATCAATGGAACAGAATAGAGAGCCCATAAATAGACCCTCAGCTCTATGGTCAACTAATCTTCAACAAAGCAGGAAAGAATGTCCAATGGGAAAAAAGACAGCCTCTTCAACAAATGGTGTTGGGAAAACTAGACAGCCACATGCAGAAGAATAAAACCAGATCGCTTTCTTACACCATACAGAAAAGACCTAAACTTGAGACAGGAATCCAACAAAATCCTAGGGGAGGACACAAGCAGCAACATCTGTGACCTCGGATGCAGCAACTTCTTGCTAGATGCGTCT
>ML102162.1:68305-107618 GCA_003697995.1 Taxidea taxus jeffersonii
CAAAGGCAAGGGAAACAAAGGCAAAAATGAACTATTGGGACTTTATAAAGATAAAAAGCTTTTGCCCTGCAAAGGAGATAGTCGACAAAACCAAAAGACAACACATGGAATGGGAGAAGATATTTGCAAACGACATATCAGATAAAGCGCTAGTATCCAAAATCTGTAAAGAACTTATCAAATTCAACACCCAAAGAACAAATAATTCGATCAAGAAATGGGCAGAAGACATGAACAGACATTTTTTTCAAAGAAGATATACAGAAGTCCAATAAACATATGAAAAAATGCTCAACATCACTCGGCATCAGGAAAATACAAATCAAAACCACAATGAGAGGCCACCTTGCACCAGTCAGAATGGCTAAAATTAACAAGTCAGAAAATGACAGATGTTGCCGAGGATGCGGAGAAAGGGGAACACGCTTACACTGTTGGTGGGAATGCAAGCTGGTGCAGCCATTCTGGAAAACCATACGGAGGTTCCTCAAAAAGATGAAAATAGGGGCACTTGGGTGGCTCAGTGGGTTAAGGCCTCTGCCTTCAGCTCCGGTCATGATCCCAGGGTCCTGGGATCCAGCCCCAAATCGGGCTCTCTGCTCCGCAGGGCACCTGCTTCCTCCTCTCTCTCTGCCTGCCCCTCCACCTACTTGTGATCTCTGTCTGTCAAATGAATAATTTAAAAAAAAAAGATGAAAATAGAGCTACCCCATTACCCAGCAATTGCACTAGTGGGTATTTATCCCAAAGTTACAAATGCAGTGATCCAAG
Organism: Taxidea taxus jeffersonii; assembly: GCA_003697995.1. Classification (NCBI taxonomy): domain Eukaryota; kingdom Metazoa; phylum Chordata; class Mammalia; order Carnivora; family Mustelidae; genus Taxidea; species Taxidea taxus. The sequence goes on from ML102162.1 coordinate 69,077, forward strand.
AGGGCACCTGCACCCCAGTGTTTATAGCAGCAATGTCCACGATAGCCAAACTGTGGAAATTAAGGAACAAGACAAGATCACAGGGTAAGAGAAAAAAAAATAAGACAAAATCAGAGAGGGAGACAAACCATAGAGACTCTTAATCACAGGAAACAAACTGAGGGTTGCTGGAGGGGTGGGGGGATGGGCACCTGGGTGATGGACATTAAGGAGGACATGTGATGCAATGAGCACTAATGAATCACTGACCTCTCCCTCTGAAACCAATAATACATTATATGTTAAGTAATTAAATTTAAATTTTAAAAAAATGAAAAAATAATAAAAAGTAAAAAGCCAAACACTTAGAAAAAGAAGAATTCAGTAAAATTTCAGGATACAAAGTGAACACACAGAAAACAAATATGTTTTTATACACATACAACAAAACAACCAAAAAATAAAGAAAGAAAAGTCCCATTTACAGCAACATCAAAAACAATGAAAAATTTAGAAATAAATCTAACCGAGGAGGTGAAAGATCTGTATGCTGAAAACTGTAAGACTTTGATGAAAGAAACTGAAGAAGACAGGAACAAATGGAAAGATAGCCCACGTTCATAGATTAGAAGAATTAATACTGTTAAAATATTTATATGACCCAAAGCCATCTCCAGATTCAATGCAATCCCTGCCAAAATTTCACTGGCATTTTCACAGAAGTAGGAAAAAACTATTCTAAAATTTGAAGTCACAAAAGACCCAAAGAGTCATAACAATCCTGAGAATGAAGACTAAAATCGGGGGCATCATGCTTTTTTATCTCAAACTATGCTAAAGACTACTGTAATCAAAATGGTATGGCACTGGCATAAAAACAGACACATAGACAACAGAACAGAACCAAAAGCCCAGAAATAAATCCTTCTCTTTATGACCAACTAATATTTGACAAGGAACCAAGAATATACCTTGGGGGAAAGATAGTCTCTTCAATAAATGGTGCTTAAAAAAAACTGGACATCCACAATGTAAAAGAATGAAATTGAACCCCTATCTTACACCACTCACCATTTGAACCATTTATATTTAAAGTGATTACTGATAGGATTGAGTTTAAATCTATAGCTTTGCTGTTTATTTCCCATTTGTCCCATCCGTTTTTTATTTCTTTATTCCTTTTTCTGCCTAATTTTGAATTATTTTTACAATTCAGCTTTTTGTCCCATATTCATTTAATTTTTAATGATTTTAAAGTGGTTTTATTTAGGGGCACCTGAGTGGCTCAGTCAGTTAAGTGTCCGACTCTTGATTTTGGCTCTGGTCACGATCTTCGTACCATGAGACAGAGCCCTGAGTGGAGCATGGAACCTACTTAAGATTCTCTCCCTCCCTCTCCCTCTGCCCTCCCCCAATATGCATGTGCACACACTCTCTCTCTCAAAAATAAACTAAAATTAAAAAATAAAAATAATAAAGTGGTTTTATTTATAGGATACATCTTTAACTTATCACAATCAACATTTATGTAATATTATACCCCTTCCTATATAAGATCTAAAAATACCATAAGAACAGTGGGCATCTATTTCTTCTCTCCTGACATTTGTGCTCTGTATGATACATTCTATTTCTATATGTGTTATCCATCCCAATATTAATTATTATTCTACTCTTTTATTTTAAAGAATCAATTCTATTCTAAACAGAATTTTAATGTAAGAAAAACTATTATAGAAGTATTATACTCTGTGTGTATATATAATATATAACAACATATTATATATAATTATATATATTATAAATATACATAAATAAACATATCTTTGGGAAAGTCTTCTTTACTCTGAGGTTATAGAAATATTCTTCTATAATTTTCCTAAGACTTTTTCTAAGACTTTTAGAATTTATCTGAGAAAGAGAGAGTGAGCATAAGCAAGGGGAAGGGCAGAGGGAGAGGGGGAAGCAGACTGCCACGAGCAGGGAGCTCAACATGGGACTCAATCCGAGGACCCTGGGATCGTGACCTGAGCCGAAGGGAGACACTTAACCAACTAAGCCACCCAGGCACCCCTTTTATAAGACTTTGATGGGATTTTTCTGTCTCACTCTTTAAATATATAAGTTTGTAAATTATCCAAAGTTAATTTTGAAGAAAGCTATAAGAGAGCCAACAGTTCTATTTCCTCAAATGTTCAATCAGCTGATCCAACACCATTTCATTTATGAAATAATCCTGATTTCTTCAGTTATTTGCAAGTTACCTTTATCATAAAACCCATGATTATGTCTGGCCTTCCTTTGAGAGTCCATTTATCTGCCTGTGATGTGTATGTTTTAGTATTTCATAGGGCTTGCTACCCCTAATTACTCTACTTTTTAAAAATTTTGTTCAGCTTGGGACGCCTGGGTGGTTCAGTTGGTTAAGCGCTGCCTTCGGCTCAGGTCATGATCCCAGTGTCCTGGGATCGAGTCCCACATCGGGCTCCTTGCTTGGCAGGGAGCCTGCTTCTCTCTCTGCCTCTGCCTGCCTCTCTGTCTGCCTGTGCTCACTCTCTCTCTCTCTCTCTAACTAATAAATAAATAAAATCTTAAAAAAAAATTTTGTTCAGCTATTCTTATTTACTTTTCCAAATAAAAATGGCATCTAAATAAGCCATTTAACTGTAGTTTTTGAGCTCGGTTTCTCTTATTCAACATAATACTCTCGAGATTCTTCCATACCGATGCACACACCAATAGCCTGTGCCCTTTTGTTGCTGACTAGTATTCAATGTGTGAATGTGACACACTTTATCTATTCCCCAGTTGAAGGACACTTAGGTTGTTTCTGATTTTGATAAACTGAAATATAAACGAAGCTACTACAAACATTTCAGGTTTTTATGCAAACATAAAGTTCATTTTTCTTGAGTGTACACTTGGAGAGAAGTTTCTGGATCATATGGCAAACATAAGGCCAATTTTATAAGAATAAAGTACTCTTGGGGCTCCTGGGTGGCTCAGTGGGTTAAGCCTCTGCCTTCTGCTCAGGTCATGATCTCAGGGTCCTGGGATCGAGCCCCGCATCGGGCTCTCTGCTCAGCGGTGAGCCTGCTTCCCCGCCCCCGACCCTCTCTCTGCCTGCCTCTCTGCCTACTTGTGATCTCTGTCAAATAAATAAATAAAATCTTTTTTAAAAAAGATATGCATTAGACTGACTGCTGTTTTTAGGGAGAAATGACATTTTTATGCTGTTGAACATTCCCATTCAATAGTCTTTTCATTTATTTAAATTCTGTGTTTATTTGTCCCCTAGGAGGAACTTAGAGTTTTTCCTTCCTTCCTTCCTCCCTTCCTTCCTCTCTTTCTTTCTTTCTTTTTAAGATTTTATTTATTTGACAGAGAGAAACAGCAAGAGAGGGAACACAGCAGGGGGAGTGGGAGAGGAAGAAGCAGACCTTCCGCTGAGCAGGGAGCCTGATGCAGGGCTTAATCCCAGGACCCTGAGATCACGACCTGAGCTGAAGGCAGATGCCTAATGACTGAGCCACCCAGGTGCCCCTACAGTTTTTTCAATATTCATTAATTCAACAAACATTTAGTGAGACCCAATTCTGTGTCTTGAAAATTAGAACTGGGTTTGGAGATTTAAAATTGGAAGTTGTAGATATCACTAAGAAAGAAACTTAGCATGTCCCGAATTCATACACTAAGAAAGTATATGTAGAAAAGAGATACAAAGAAAGTGATCCCTAATATAAGACACGAGTAACCAGAAAAGAAACTGAGAAAGATGCCCCAGTAAGGTAGAGAAAAACCAACAGACTATGACATCATGAAAGTCAAAAGAGAGGGGTGGGAGGGAGGGAGGGTGAGAGGGAGAGAGATCAGTCATGACAAATGGATAATTAACTTTTGAAACTACGGCAATTGAGTCTTTAGTCCACACTAATACACAGAGAAAGGCTTGGCAGGCCCATCTTCACTTCTTAAATATTTGGTCATTTTGTGCAATGCCCCTTAAAAAAAAATCCATTCTTTCTCCATGATTCAATAAGCTGTCACTATATTTTAAACTATATCTGAGTCTATCTATTTTTTTAAAAAAAGATTTTATTTGAGAGAGAGAGAAATCACAAGAGGGGGGAGGGTCAGAGGGAGAAGCAGACCGCCTGCTGAGCAGGGAGCCCTATGCAGAGTTCAGTCCTGGAACTCCAGGATCATGACCTGAGCCAAAGGCAGACACTTAACTGAGCCACCCAGGCGCCCCTCTTTGAGTCTATCTATGAGTTTTCTATCAAATGACCATCTATTTCTCTACTAAAAACTAGACTATTTATTTCTGCATTATGCATAAATTTATTTCTGCATTAGTCATAAATATATACCTATGTTATAAGACCTAGTGAGAAAGGTCCTGCTCATAGTTCTTATTTTTCTAAATTTCCTTGCTTGATTTCAATTCAAGAATGTATTCTTTTGGATAAACTTTAAATCAGTCTTCATTAGAATACAGATTAACTTGGATGGATTTGGGACTAGTTGACATTCTACTATTACTATTGTTATTATTATTCTGTTCAATTAGCCAACATGTAGTACATCAGTAGTTTTTTGTTTTGTTTTGTTTTAAGATTTTATCTATTTGGGGGCACCTGGGTGGCTCAGTAGGTTAAGCCTCCGCCTTCGGCTCAGATCATGATCTCAGGGTCTTGGGATCGAGTCCCACATTGGGCTCTCTGCTCAGCAGGGAGCCTGCTTCCCCCTCTCTCTCTCTGCCTGCCTCTCTGCCTGCTTGTGATCTGTCAAATAAATAAAATAAAAATCTTTTTTAAAAAAAGCAAGGAAAGATTTTAAAAAAATATTTTATCTATTTGACACAGAGAGAGTGTGAGCACAAGCAGGGGGAGCTGCAGGCAGAGGGAGAGGAAGAAGCAGGATCCCTGCTCAGCAGGGAGCCCGACATGGGGCTCCCCACCCCCCCAGACCATGACTCAAGCCAAAGGCAGAGGCTTAATGGACTGAGCCACCTAGCTCCCCCATCGTTAGTTTCGGATGTGGTGTGCGACAAGCCCTTAGCTGCATGTAACACCCAGTGCTCATCATCCGCACACGTGCCCTCCTTAATAGCCATCACCCAGTTACCCCCTTCCCCCACCCCCTCCCTTCTGTAACCCTCAGTTTGGTTCCCGGAGTCCAGAGTCTCTCATGCTTTGCCTCCCTCTCTGGTTTCCTCCCATCCAGTTTTTCCTCCCTTCCCCTATGGTCTTCCGCTCTATTCCTTGTGTCCCACATATGAGTAAAACCATATGATAATGGTCTTTCTCTGCTCAGCTTATTTCACTTAACATAATCCCCTCCAGTTTCATTTCTACAGTGTTGATTTATCCCATATAAATATATGACTTAGCCCTCTATCAATTCAAATTTTATTTTGTACTTATCAATAAAATTTTAGATCTTTACTATCACCTGAACACTTAATAGTAAGTCTAGTGGACTTGGTAGGCATAAAATCCAGGTGTAAAATGAGCCAACGAGTAAATTAAAATGCTTAAGTTCAACCATTAGGCCAGAGACGAGCCAGAACTCAAACCCCTGGCCTTTTAGCGTGTCCCAAGTTCAACTCCCTCAGTGTGACCTTATTGTACTTGTGTGGCCCAGGAAGGTAGAGAGAGGTCATCTGCTACACTAGGTTTTTTTGTGAGCCTTGCTGGAGCCAAGCACTGCTCTAGTCTCCGGGAAATAAAGATAAAACCTACTCCTTGCCTTGTAGCTTCATAAATACAATTGCCGGTTTGTGCTTTTAGAAATGGGCTCAGAGGGTTCATGACACTTGCCCCAGGTGACATATCCTGCAAGTAAGATTTAAGAGCCTGAACTTGCCACAAGAGCATATTCCCTCTGGGTTAGTTTCCTCTTCCACTCCCTTTCTCCCTTCCTCCTGAGCAGGATTGCGTGGGGGGGCCTCATTCCCCAGGCAGAACCCAGGAACAGCAGCGGAACTGGGTGTTTCAGCAGAAAAGCCAGCCTCGGGGCGCCTGGGTGGCTCAGTGGGTTAAAGCCTCTGCCTTTGGCTCAGGTCGTGATCTCAGGGTTCTGGGATTGAGCCCCGCATCGGGCTCTCTGCTCGGCGGGGAGCCTGCTTCCCCCCTTCTCTCTCTGCCTGCCCATGCCTACTTATGATCTCTGTCTAATAAATAAATAAAATCTGGGGCACCTGGGTGGCTCAGTGGATTAAGCCGCTGCCTTCGGCTCGGGTCATGATCTCAGGGTCCTGAGATCGAGCCCCACGTCGGGCTCTCTGCTCTGTGGGGAGCCTGCTTCCTCCTCTCTCTCTGCCTGCCTCTCTGCCTACTTGTGATCTCTGTCTGTCAAATAAATAAATAAAATCTTTTAAAAATAAATAAATAAATAAAATCTTAAAAAAAAAAAAAAAGGCCAGGCTCCTCAGAAGACACCCACCTAAGAAGCATAAAAGGGCGGCTGCCCCTCAGAGACAGAAAGGCTTGCGATAAGCCTCCTCAGGTTATGACGCTCAAGTCCACCCTCCAGTGACCAGGGTGACATCTAAGGGGCTAAACGTTCTGCAGCCGTGGCAAGCGCCAGACTCAGCCACAGGCTACGTGGGCAACGTTCTGACCCATCCAGAGTGGTGAATCCTGGGGTTACATATGTGTCATTTAGTCCGCACACAGAAGCCCCTTTACAGATGAGAGACTCGCCTGAGAAAGACGAATCCGCTCACACCCACTCCTGATTCGGCCCAACTCCAGTCCCCACGCTCTGGATGACCGCATGTGTCACCCGCCTTGGCCGTGTCCCGGGACCCCCTGCCAGGCCTCGCACGCTCTCTGCAGAGCACACAGACTCAGGGCACGCTGAGCTAAGCTGCATTACTTTATTACAGCGAGCCTGATAGAGACTGACAGAGGTGAAGACCGAAGTCAGGATTCCAGCTTCATGTGTGCAGAACAGAGCAGGGGACAGAGCCCAGACTGGGCATCCAGGGGAAAGATTCATCTCCCCAAAGAGGCCACGGCATCCTGCAATGGGGCCAGGGCATCCTGCAATGGGGCCAGGGCTTCCGAGAGGCACTGCTTGCTGGTGGTGATGGTAATCTGGGAGAGAGTAAGATGAGGGGGGACGGAAGACCTAAGCACCAGGCAGAGTGATCTGTCCCCCCGGGATCACCCCGCTGCCCATCCTCAGTGACTCAGCTCCAGCCCCAGCAAGAGCCTCTGGCCCCCAGACCAACAGCTGGAGAGGGAGCTGCAATTCGTCAGAACGGGATGAAGAGGACTCCCGGTTGCCCACACACAGATGTCAGGAGGGAGTCTGAACCCTCAGTGATGGAGGCAGGGAGGCCAGAGTTTCAGGAGGCTGTGATGGAGGATGGGCCTGAGCGAGGAGCAAGGGGGCTAAGGCTGGGTCGAGAGCTCCTGCCCTTGATGCGCATCTGGCAGGGGTGGGCGGTGGGGGCTGTGGATGCAGACGCGCGGTGAGCCGTCTCCAGGGCCCTGTGCGCCTCTGTGAACCCAACACGTTCTGCTTCTTCACTAACCTCACCTTTGGCAGAATCAGCACTTCGGGGAAGACCGAGTAAGACACAGACTGATCCAAATCTACCTAACGGTTTAACCAGAACAATGACGGGGAAAGACAGCTCCTCAGGGCTGTACTAACCAGCCCTAGGGAGCAGCTGCCTCAGGGGCCCAGGCATGAAACAAAGAGGGCCCCTCCCGGCTTCAGGCCCTGAGATGATGCAGATGGAAGCGGGACTCAGAGCCAAAGAACAGCCATCGAGGAGCACAGTAAAACAGGTGGAAAACCAGAAGCCTCCCAAGGCCAGGGGGCCCCTTCCTGAGAAGAGAGTCTAAGGGCAGGTGATTGGGTTTCAACATTCCCGGAACAGAGCTGAGCGCGCTCCCACAGCTGCGGGAGCTGACCCTTGCCTTCCTGCCTGGGGTGGCTCAGACCTTAAGCTTCTGCCTTGGGCTCAGGTCATGATCCCAGGGTCCTGGGTTCGAGCCCCACATCGGGCTCTCTGCTCAGCTCGAAGCCTGCTTCCCCCTCTTCTACTCCCCCTGCTTGTGTTCCCTCTCTCTCTGTGTCTCTCTCCATCAGATAAATAAAGAAAATCTTCCAAAAATCAAATCAAATCCTACTCCTGCTGTGCTGGCTCCCATCAAGTAAGAAAAAAAAAAAAATCACATGCGTCAACAGACTTTCTGTGTCGCACGGATATCAGTGCCTGATTTTCCAGCTGTGTGTAAATTGGCGCAAAAGGGACACATGTGGTAGAAGAGTCTGGTGTGCAGGTGGCCGGTGGCTGCGTGTTCTGTGCACCGTAGGGCGGGGCGGAGTTTCAAGCATCGTAGCTCTTGTCCATCCTGTGGCCCCTGACACTGCCGTCCGTCTATCTGTGCGATGTTACACACGCTGCCTGCGTGTCATGGGGTAGGGGTGGGAAGGGATTGTAAATTACCATGACAATCAGATCCAAGCCCTTGGCCTTGAGTCCCTTCTCATTGTAGCAATCCTGGATTTTTCCTAAGGCTGCTTTTTCTGGTTCAGTAGCACCGACTAGATCAAGGTTGATGTTCAGCAGAAACCTCTCTCCAGCAGCCAGGGCACCAAAGACAGAATAAAAAATGGGGCAAGATTTCACTGAAGACACAAACAGAAAACATCTCAATGAAAGAATCACCAGGGTAGGAAGCTCCTATTTCCCCACTCCAAGGACTGCTTACATCCCAGATGGAGAAACCAAGGCACTCTCAGCAGAAGGGAACAGCGTGAGGGGCCCTGACTGCTGCCTCGAGATGTACCAGCCTGCCTTCTTCTGACCTTCCGTAAGCCCCACTACCCACAACGAACTATCCCCTACTTTGTGCACAATTAAGGACCCCTCTATCTCCAAACCTCTCCCTCCACTCCGTGACTGGAAACCTCAGGGGGGCTTATGCAGGACTCCTGGGCAATGACCTCCCAGCTGCCCCCTAACTTGGTTCCTAGAAGCTACTTGGAGATCACCATGGGGGGTGAAGGAGTGAGATAGAGCGAAACAAGGAAGGATCAGGAAGGCCATCTGTCCCCCTTTCCTACTCTCACCCATCTTGATGCCCAGCTCCTGGGTCACCAGCAAGGCCAGCACAAGCACAAGCGTCCCCTTCATAGTGTCAGCCACCAGAATGTTCTGCTCAGGGCAGCGTTTCTGTGGCTTTATAAACTACTAGCTCCCTGAGCCTCGCCCAGACCCCTCCTACACGCTCCAAGGGCCTGTGGGCAGGACCTGGCATGTGTGGCTCCCTCAGCCCTTGGGCTGAAAGCCTCCTGGAGAGGATGTGGTTTTTTCCTTTGCCAAAGACCTGGCATTTCCATCCCGAGCCAATTGCTCTGTTGTCCCAGCCCCAACTTTGACCCCTGTGACTCGTTCCCCCAACCTATCCTGGCTCTGAGTGCAGTACACTCCCAATCAGAGGAGGTGTCAAAGACAAGTCTATGCCACTACAGTTTGACAAAAGATCAGCCAGCCTTTCCTGTGCCTAAGTTGAAGCCCTGCAGATACATATGGGATGCTGAGCCCACCTAGACCCTCTTGACCACCTTCAGTGCTGCAGGCTCTGGACCGAGCCCCAAGGATGCATGGGCACCATTCTTGGGCCCTGAAGTACGCCCTACCAGGGAAGTCTCAGGATTCCTGGCCATGCAGGGCTCCTCAAGGGCTGATAACACTCCCAATGTAGGATCATGTCTCCTGTTCCCTTCTTGCCCTTAAAGGAGCAAATTCCTGGGCACCTCCTGGACTCCCAGTGGGTCCAGCCTTGGCCCTGTCTCATCCCCTTCATTGGTGAACCTGGTCCCAAGAGGTGCTTGGGCTTAATAGCCCATCCAGAAACATTGGTGAGTAGTTGTGGAGTTGTGCAGTTTGTCGCCTGTGCCCACCGCGGGCTGGAGCTCTACAGACCAGAGGGCAAGGCCAACCAGAGGCGGCACTCCATCGGCTTAAACTCCCTCAAGAGTTAAACTCAACCTTCTACTCTAGCAAAGTGGTTTATTGGCACAAATAAGGCAAGACAGTCCATGAAAATTCTAGAAGGAAAGCTCCCAGGGGCCAAATCTGGAACAATTGAAGCAACCACAGAAATGTCATAATATTAGATGATAACCCAAAGTATGATATTGTATCTGTGAGTCCATACTGATATAAATGATTTAATAAATAAGTAAATGGAGAAGAGATAGATATTCCTCACAGAAGCATTCCAAATAATACACATAGATACTCTCTTCAGGAACTGGAGCTCATTGCCCTGTCCTTCTTGTGAGTGGGCTAGACTTAGTAACTCACTTCCAGGGAGTAGGGAAAGGAGGAAGCCATGCAGAAACCTAGCAAACCCAACATGAATCAAACAATCAAGGCCAATACAACCAGTGGTGAGACATACTGACATCACATATGCCACATGTGATGTGACATATGGCACTTCCCCTCTTTGATGTCTCCTTCAAAACCCAAGGTCTGAACCCCAATCCAAATTAGAAGAAACACAGCAGCCAAGTCAGTTTGGTGGACATTCTCTAATACTTGGCCTGTCTTCAAGACCATCACAGCCATGACAAACAAGGGAAGACTGAGAAATTGTCACAGATCAGGAGAGACAGGGGAGACATGACAATCAATGCTATGTTTAGGATGTGGACTGGATTCTAGAACACAGAGAGGACATTAATGGACAAACTGGTGAAATCCAAATAAAGTTTGGAGTTTAGTCAGTAGTGGTATGCCAATGTCAGTTTCTTGGTTTTGACAAATCTTTGTAGCTTTTCTGTAAGTCTAGAATTACTCCAGATAAAAATGAATTAAAAAAAAAAAACACTTGCATTAGTAAGGGATTGCATATACTGCAAGACCTTGTCCAGAAAGTCACCCCGACCTCAGCAAATGTCTCCGCCTCCGGAGAGATCTCAGATGGTTTTGTGGCACCCAGTGGGGTTGGACGGACATCAGCGTCCTGTTTACTCCAGTACCCCAAACTCTGTCTTCATCGTCTCCCAGAGCTGGGGAGAACTTGAAGGAAGTGCCTAGTGAAAGACAGCAGACATACGATCCCTGCCCAGGTGTCCCCACCACACTGAAATTCGGTCCCACAAGCATGTCCGCTCAGGGGCCTATGGTACTCACCCTCTCAGGCCAACAGCTGCCCAGGACCCTGAGGGATATCTGCAGTGGTCTGAGCCTGTCGTGAGATGCCCTCACAGGCATGGCCTCTGGGCATCAGGACTGGAGCGGTTCCACGGCCGCCACCTGACGGGGGGAGCTCAGGACTCAACACCCTCTTCGCCAAGAGCAGTTACCGGATGTGTGTCCTGTTTGGCACAAGGCTCTGACTGGGGTCAAAAAACTCATGTCCTCCCTTCAACTCTGGGCTCCAGTAACCCTGTTCTGACCCAATGACTCAGAGAAAAGGCCAGGCAGGCACTGCCAGCAAGCGAGCCCAAGGAAAACTCTTCTTGGTTGTCAGCTCCGCAGAAACAGGGGATTCCTTGCGTTCCTCTAGTGAACATTCATGAAGCACCTGCTATGTGTCCCTGTCTGGGGGACGCAGCACCACACGCAGCCGGGCCCCCCTTTCCCAGAGCTCGTTATACATCTGAGAGGAAGTGAAAGACAATCCATAGATGCCAAGGAGAGCCAGGGAGGGAGATAAAGTCGGGGAGAACAGCGGGTGCTGCAGGGCGGGGACTGGGCTCTAAGAGGTCAAGCCCACGGCAAAGTCTTGCTGCTAATGGTGACATTTGAAGAGCTCAGGAGCGATCGGGCCACTTATCATGTTCTTGGAGAAGAGCCTTGCAGGCAGCGGGGGCAGCTCGAGCCAAGGCCCTGCTGCGGGGGTACAATCTGGAACACAAAGCAGTCGGCCACGGGCGCGGTCCAGAAGTGGCAGGGTGACCAGTGAGCGGGCAGAGAAGGGCAGGGAAAGGCCCGGGCGTACAAGGCACACAGGGACTATAGGCCGGAGAAGCAGCCTGGCTTTTCCTCGCTTGCACCTCTAGAGACATAGCTGTGTCGTGTAGAGAAGCTCAGGAGAAAAGGCTGTGGGGGAAATGCTGTTTCTGAGGCAGACTGAGGCGTTGCCGGAGAAACGAGGTGACAGGGCTTGGTCAGCATAGAGGGGAGGATTCGGGGCTCCAGATACAGACCCAAAGGACTGGCTCCAGGGAGGCCACTGAGCAGGTCAAGGACAGAGACAATGATGCAGGCAGGGCTTACTCGTGGTGAGACCATTAGCTAAGCACTGGGCTTCCTGAAGAATCCCTCAGCTCTGACCAAACTGTCTTTAGGGTCACAGGTAATGAGAGGCTGACATCGGCCATCATTCGCGAGGCCTCACTTGGGAGACTTTTGCCCCTTTTCCCTGTCAACCTAGGAAATTTCAGTTCTGAAACCTCTGGTGTCAGCTGACTCTTGGACAGAGCCCTTAGATGCGGAAGGAAGGCCCTGTTCGTGTCCTTTGTTGACTCAGGGACTTAGGATGTCGCCTGCGTGTACATCTCCTCCCTCCATGGCCCCCGGACAAGTCCACGCTGCAGCCAGGAGAGGCTGGCAGGGCCTCCTGGCAAAGGACAGCCCAGACACAGCCCCCTCACCCCCGCGAGGCCAGCCCCGCTTCTCTGTGGGCATAAAAGGGCTCCAGGCAGGGGAGGGAGCAGCTGCCACCCACATCATGAAGCCGGCTGGCACTCTCCTGCTTCTCTGCGCTGCCTTGCTCCTGATCTCCAGCGGAGGTGGGCACCTAGGGCCCCAGGTTCTCCAGGGGTTCTGATACCTTCCCAGGGCAGTTCTGAGCCTGCCAGGGGGAGGAAAGGAGGAATGTGTCTCGGGGAAGGTCTTTCAACAGAGGGTCAGCTTGTCTTTGTGTTCCAGATTGCAAAATTTGCTCGGCTGTGCAGCACGATGTCACGCTGTTCATCACGGGCACCACTGACGAGTATGTCCAGAAGGTGGCCCAGTACCAAAACAAAACTATAATTTTGGAAAATGCCAGAAGCCTGAAGGAGTGCGTGGACGGGAAATTCACAGAAGATGACAGGACGAATGCTATCAGTGTGCTGGTGGGTCCAGCTCTATGTGTCTGTCTCCCTGGCGCCTGTCTGGGGGTCTGCTCAGGGTGGGGTGGGGGGCCACCCATTTTTCTTCTCCACCATGGCCCTTCCCTGGGAATCCAGAAAGAGAAAAGCTTCATGGGTGGGGAAGCGGAGAAGATGGCATGGGAAAGGCTCGGTCCAGCCCTGGGGCTTTCCGGCCGGTCCGGGGGTTGGCAGGTCCTCCTGTGTCCTTGGCATTGCCTGGCCTCAGTGTCAGGCCCTCAGTGCTGGCCTCCCTGACTCCAGCCTCTCCAGCATGTGAGCCTGGATCTTTAAACTGTTAGCACTGGGTCCTTCCTGTCTCCCAACATGGGTTCCTTTACCTTAACTCCTCAAGTTCCCTATTCCTTCCCCACTAAAACCTTCATCTGTCCTCATTCCTTGGGTCCCAGAGTGCCATTCCATGCCTCGTGTGCCAGGAAAGCAGAGGGAGGGGGAGAGGAGGAGAGGGAAGGGGAAGGAGGAAGGGGAAAAGGCAGCTTCCAAAAGGCCCCCTGTGGCCCTTCCCAGGCCTGAGAGGCCCCAAGTGGAAAATCACAGTGAATCCTCTCTCCGCTGTCCCAAGAGGGGGAACAGGCTGCTGCTTCAAGCCGCAAGGGTCCGGGGGCAGAAGGACGAAGCAGAGCCGGAGACCCCCAGGGGCCCATAGGCGCACCTGAGCCTGCCAGGACCTTCTCAGCAGCCGCTTTCCATTCCATCCCTCTGCAGTTATCCCTCTGCTTCACTCTGCGCCTCTGGAGGAAGCTTCTAGGCACATCTGGGGTTCTCTTGTGGTGCAGGAGGTTGGGGAATCCACCTTTGTTTGCCCCGGTCGAAGCCATGCTCCAAACAAAGCCACAGGCTGCTCCCCAGGAAGTGTCCAGTGCGCCTCCAGGAGGGCTCCAGGGCTCTCGTACCCCTTGAGGCCTCACCAGGTTTCCTGCCTTTCTCTTTGCAGAATAAAATATACTCCAGTCCTTTGTGTTAACGGAGCCATCTCTGCCAGGAACCCCACAGATGTCCCTTACCTGATCACCGACTCAGTAATCTCGGCAGCCTGCCCTGTCCAGGGGTCTGATTAGAGGATTTCAGCAATAAAAGCCTTGCAATTTATGGTAGTGCTTGCTCCTTGGGCTGGGCTTTGGGGGCGGAGGGCTGTCACCTCGGGAACCTCCAGGGCACCTTCCAGCTGTGGCTAGATTGGAACACTGCCCATGTTCTTCCCCCACGGAATGCCACAGGTGGGGGCGCAGGTGACAGTAACCAGGAGAGCCAGAGTGTCTGAGCACTTCTGTGCCCCAAGATGCACGGGTGGCACAGGCCACCTTTCCCCGAGTGACCCCGGCTCCTGGCCTACAGCCTGCCGCTCTGACCCCCAGGGTCTGGGCGGGGGCTGCTTCTGAGATGGAAAACTGTCCCTGTGCTCACAAGCAGAGCCTAGGGGACACCAGCAGGTTGCGGGGCACAGACTCTTCCTGTCACCCTTGCACAGGTGACTCAGGCTATGTATCCCGCCCCTCCGCCATTCTACACATTTAAAAGCTCTTGGGCTTTCCTCAAGAGAGCTGGGCTCCGAGGGAGAGGAGTTGGACTGGGGGCGCCTGGGTGGCTCAGTGGGTTAAGCCTCTGCCTTCAGCTCAGGTCATGATTTCAGGGTCCTGGGATCAAGCCCTGCATCAGGCTCCCTGCTCAGTGGGGATTCTGTTTCTCCCTCTCCCTCTGCTATTCCCTCTGCTTGTTCTCATTCTCTTTCTCTCTCTCTCTGACAAATAAAATCTTTTTTTAAAAATAGCACCACTATTTTTAGCTAGACCCTCATGAAGGAGAGTCTTCAAAATTTAAAAGGAGGGGCACTTGGGTGGCTCAGTGAGTTGAGGCCTCTGCCTTCGGCTTGGGTCATAGTCTTGGGGTCCTGGGATCAAGCCCCACATCAGGCTCTCAGCAGGGAGCCTGCTTCCCCACCTCTCTGCCTGCCTCTGTGCCTGCTTGTGATCTCTATCTACCAAATAAATAAATAAAATCTTTAAAAAAAATTTAAAAGGAAAATTATTTCTAACTTCAGATTCCATCTCTAGCAAACTATCAACTAATTCAAATATATAATAATCAAAAAAATTCACCTTCCTTACACTTTATCAGATTTGGATTAAAGACCTAAATATGAGACTTGAAACCATCAAAATCCTAGAGAAGAACATAGAGAACAACCTCTTTGAAATCAGCTGTAGTAACTTCTTACTAGATAGGTCTCCTGAGGCAATGGAAACAAAAGCAAAAATAAACTATTGGGACTTCATCAAGATAAAAACCTTCTACACAGCAAAGGAAACCAACAATAAAACTAAAAGGCAACTGACAGAATGGGAGAAGATATTTGCAAATGACGAAACTATTTAGTATCCGAAATCTATAAAGAACTTATAAAACTCAACACCCCCCAAAAAAATAATAATCCAGTTTAAAAATGGGCAAAAGGGGGCGCCTGGGTGGCTCAGTGGGTTAAAGCCTCTGCCTTCAGCTCAGGTCATGCTCCCAGGGTCCTGGGATCGAGCCCCACATCGGGCTCTCTGCTCAGCGGGGAGCCTGCTTCCTCCTCTCTCTGCCTCTCGGCCTGCTTGTGATCTCTGTCTGTCAAATAAATAAAATCTTTAAAAAAATAAATAAATAAATAAATAATAAAAATAAAAATAAAAATGGGCAAAAGACATAAAGAGACATTTTTCTAAAGAAGACGGACACATGGCTAACAGACATGAAAAGGTGCTCAACATCACTGATCATCAGGGAAATACAGATCAAAATACAATGAGACATCACCTCACACCTGTCAGAATGGCTAATATTAACAACACAGGAAACAACAGATGTTGGGGAGGATGTGAAGAAAAGGGAGACTGGTGCAGCCACTCTGGGAAAAAAGTATGGAGGTTCCTCAAAAAGTTAAAAATAGAGCGACCCTGTGAGCTAGCAATTGCACTATTAAGTATTTAACCAAAGGATATAGAAATACTGATTTGAAGGGATACATGCATCCCAACGTTTACAGCAGCATTATCAATAGTAGCCAAATTATGGAAAGAGCCCAAATGTCCATGGACTGAAGAATGGATAAAGAAGATGTGGTATATGGGGCACCTGGGTGGCTCAGTGGGTTAAAGCCTCTGCCTTTGGCTCAGGTCATGATCTCAGGGTCCTGGGATTGAGTCCCAAGTCGGGCTCTCTGCTCAGTGGGGAGCCTGCTTCCTCCTCTCTCTCTGCCTGCCTCTCTGCCTACTTATGATCTCTGTCTGTCAAATAAATAAATTTTTTAAAAAGATGTGGTATAAATATATATATGTATATATATTGGAATACTACTCAGCCGTCAAATGTGGAATTTAAGAAATAAAACATATGACCATAGGGAGAAAAAAATAAAAAAGAGAGGCAAATGAGAAAAGAGACTCTTAATTACGGAGAACAACAGGGTTGCTGGATCGAGGGGAGTGGGGGGATGGGCTAGATGGGGGATGGGTGTAAAGGAGGACACTTGTTGTGATGAGCACTGAGTGTTGTATGTAAGGGATGAATCATTAAATCTACACTCGAAACTAATATTACATGGTATGTTAAATAACTGGAATTTAAATAAAAATTTGACAAAGAAAAAAAAGAACTCATACAACTCAGTATCAAAAACTCCAACCTAAAAATGGGCAGAGGACCCGAATATGCTTGTGTCCAAAGAAGACATAAAGATGGCCGATCGGCATGAAAATATATTCAACACCACGAAGCATCAGGAAAATGCAAACCAAAACCACAATGAGATAATACCTCCCACTTGTCAGAATGGCCGGTATCAACACACAAGAAATAACAACTGTCGGCAAGGACGTGGAGAAAGGGGAACCCTTGTGTACTGCCAGTGGAATGTAAATTGAAGCAGCCACTATAAAGGCAATAGTATGGAGAGTCCTCGGAAATTAAAAACAGAACTGCCATACAATCCACCAATTTCTCTTGTAGGTATTTATCCAAAGAAAACAAAAACACTAATCTGAAAAAATATATGCACCTCTATGTTTATTGCAGCATTATTTATAATGGCCTAGTTATGGTACCAACTTAAATGTCCATCATTAGATAAATGGATAAAGAAGATGTGGGGGGCTGTGTGTATAAAACTTAGAATAGACCACTACTCATCCATAAAAAAATGAAATGCTGCCATTTGTGATAGCACAGATGGATCTAGAGGGTGTTCTGCTAAGAAAAATAAGTCAGAAAGAGAAAGACACCGTGTGATTTCACTTATATATGGAACCTAAGAAATAAACAGAAACATGGGGTGCCTGGGTGGCTCAGTTGGTTGGGCCTCTGCCTTCGGCTCAGATCATGGTCTCAAGGTCCTGGGATAGACCCCCACATCAGGCTCTCTGCTTAGCAGGGAGCCTGCATCCCCCCACTCTCTCTCCACCTGCCTCTCTGCCTGCTTGTGATCTCTGTCTGTCAAATTTGAGAGAGGCAGGCGGAGAGAGAGGAGAAAGCAGGCTCCCCAAAGAACAGAGAGCCCGATGTGGGGCTCTATTCAGGAACCCTGGGATCATGACCTGAACCGAAGGCAGATGCTTAACGACTGAGCCACCCAGGTGCCCTGAGTTATTATCAGTTTAAAACAGACTCCTGGGGGCACCTGGGTGGCTCAGTTGGTTAAGCGACTGCCTTGGGCTTGGGTCATGATCCTTGAGTCCCAGGATCAAGTCCCACATCGGGCTTCCTGCTCAGCGGGGAGTCTGCTTCTCCCGCTGACCTCTCTCCTCTCATGCTCTCTCTCATTCTCTCTCAAATAAATAAGGAAAATCTTAAAAAAAAAACAAAAAACAAACAGACTTTCTGTCATTAAGAAGTTTTATGTAACCCTCATGGGGACCACAAAGCAAAATTCTACAGTAGTTACATGAATGAGAGAGAGAAAGGGATCAAAGCATACCACTGTGGAAAATCATCAGTTCACACAGGAAGACAGTAAAACAGGAAGAAAGGAAAGGAACAAAGAACTACGAAACAGACAAAACAACTAACAAGGGGCGCCTGGGTGGCTCAGCTGGTTGTGTCTGACTCTTGGTTTCAGCACAGGTCATGGTCTCACAGGTCCTGAGATGGAGCCCTGCGACAGGCTCCATGCTCAGCCGGGAGTCTGCCTGAGATGCTCTCTCTCTGCCCCTTCCCCGCGTGCACACATGCACACATGCATGCTCTTTCTCTCTAAAATAAAATAAATTCTTTAAAAAAAACAATAAGATGGCATCAGTAAGTCTTGACTTACTCATAATTACTTCAAATGTAAGTAAGTTAAATTCTCCAATCAAAAGGCATAGGGTGGCTGAATGAATTAAAAAAAAAAAAAAGATACAACTAGAGGAGCACCTGGGAAACTTAGTCCACTAAGCGTCTGACTTTAGCTCAAGTCATGATCCCAGGATCCTGAGATCGAGTCCCACCTCGGGCTCCTTGGTCAGCAGAGAGCCTGCTTCTCCACTCTGCCTACATCTCCCCCTGCTTGTGCTCTCTTGCTCTCTCTCTCTCTCTCTGATAAATAAGATCTTTTTTTAAAAGATTATTTATTTATTTATTTAGCCAAGAGAGAGAGATCACAAGTAGGCAAAGAGAGGGGGGAGCAGGCTCCCCACTGAGCAGAGAGTCCGATGCGGGACTCAATCCCAGAACCCTGAGATCTTGACCTGAGCTGAAGACAGAGGCTTAACCCACTGAGCCACCCAGGCGCCCCCCCAGCACCCTAGATAAATAAATTTTTTTAAAAAACTGTCACAGGGACAAAGCAGGCCAATATATAATGATAAAAGTGTCAATTTCATCAGGAAAATGTAACAATTATAAATACATATGCACCCAACATCAGAGGATCTAAATTTATTAAGCAGATACTAACAGCTCTGAAGAGAGAAATAAGCAACAATACCATAATAGTAGGGAACTTCAATGCCCAACTAGATCATCTTAGTAGAAAATCAATAAAGGAACATTGGACCTGAACCGTAGTTGACCAAATGGACCTAACAGGCAATATAGGATCCATCCAACCAGAAGAATACACATTCTTCCCAAGCACACAAAGAATATTCTCCAGGATAGATCATATGTTAGGTCACACAACAAATCTTAGCAAATTTAAGAATATTGAAATCATACCAAGTATCTTTTCCAACCACAATTTTATGAAACTAGAAATGAATAACAGGAGGAAAGCTGGAAAATTCACAATTATGTGTAAATTAATAACCACTTCTGAACAACCAAAGGGCCAAGGATGAAACCATAAGGAAAGTAAAAAAGTATCTTGAAACAAATGAAAATAGAAACCCAACACAACAAAACGTGAGATATAGCAAAAGCAGTTCCAAGTGGGAAGTTTATAGCAATAAACACTTACATTAAGGAAAAAGAAAGATCTTGGGGTTGTTGGATAATTCAGTTAAGCATCTGCCTTTGGCTCAGGTCATGATCCCGGGGTCCTGGGATCGAGCCCTGAATTTGGGGAGGGGGGGTCCCTTCTCAGCAGGGAGTTTGCTTCTCCCTCTCTCTGCCCCTACTCCCTCCCCCCTCCCCCGTGCTCCTGCTCACTCTCTCTCTCTCTCCCTCAAATAAATGCCAGAGGGAGAAACAGGCTCCCTGCTAAATAGGGAGCCCATGCAGGACTCGACCCCAGGACCCTGGGATCATGACCTGAACCAAAGGCAGATACTTAACCAAATGAGCCACCCAGGTGTTCTAAATAAATAAAATCTTAAAAAAGAAAGATCTCAAACAACCTAACTTTACACCTAAAAGAATTAGAAAAAGAACTAAGTCCAAAGTGAGCAGAAGTCAGGAAATAAAGATGAGAGCAGAAATAAATGAACTAGGAACCACAGACAAAAAAAAATTCAATGAAATTAAGAGCTGGACTTTTGAAACAATAAACAAAACACCTTCAGCTCCAGCAGCACCAGATCTCCTGTGTTGAACTAGTTCACAGACCAGGTTGAAGCCGAGCCCAGGTGATCCGGATGGTCCCAGAGCGGCAGGCGGCCATCTTTGCGAACATGCCCAGAGTGTTGCTCTCCTGCTTATCTTTCTCTATTGCCAGGTGCCCATCAACTCAAAAGCATGAATGGAAGTGGGGCTTCTCCATTCCAGGGTTCCATTACATAACCTGAAACAAGATGGAGGGTGTAAGGGGCTGTCACACTTCACTTCATCCCCTCTATCCCTAACAACGCACAAAGTGACTACACCTGGATTTTTCCAACTTTTCTTTCCTCAAAGTCTTTCTGGACCCTATGGAACAAAAAGTTGCCACTGAGTAGCATTCCAGTAGAGTGGCTGTTTTCTTTCCTACTCCCTCTCCCCCAGTATAAAGATATATTTAAACCTTAAGCTAGAGTAAATAAGAAAAAAAGAGAAACACTCAGAATCAGAAATAAAAGAAACAAATCCTTAATATCATACTCAACCGTGAAAAGCTAAAAGGTTTTCTTCTGAGATCAGCAACGAGACAAGGATGCCCACTCTCGTCACTTTTATTCAACATGGTATTTAAAGTCCCAGCCAGAGTGATCAGGCAAGAAAAAGGAATAATAGGCATCCAAATAAGAAAGAAGTTGAAGTGTCACTATTTGCAGAAGACATATTACATACAGGAAACCTTATACACTCCACCAAACCACAAAAAAAGTTGCAGGATACAAAAGAAATGCACCAAATCTGTTGTGTTTCTAATTAAATTAAGAAATCCATTTATAGGGGCGACTGGGTGGCTCAGTGGGTTCAGCATCTGCTTTCAGCTCAGGTCATGATCCCAGGGTCCTGGAATTGAGCCCCGGGTTTCACTCTCTGCTCAGCGGGGAGCCTGCTTCCCCCTTTCTCTCTGCCTGCCTCTCTGCCTACTTGTGATCTCTCTCTGGGTCAAATAAATAAAATAAAATAAAATAAAAAGAAATCCATTTACAATTGTATTCAAAGGAATAAGATACTTAGGAATAAAATTGATCAAAGTAGTGAAAGACCTGAATACTGAAAACTAAAAGAAATTGAAGAAAACACAAGTAAACGGAAAGCCACCCTGTGTTCAGGGTTCAGAAGAGTATCATTAAAATGTCCATTCTACCCAATTCTGTCCACATACATTCAGTCCTGGGCTGGCAGCCACGGCATGGCCTTGGAGGCTGATGAGGCAACAGAGGTCACAGTGGAGGTTGGCTCAGGCTTTTGGGGAGCAGCTGCCCTCCCCAGAGCCAAGTGCCTCCTTGTGTTTTATTTTCAGGTGCCATGAGCTCCACAGCGTACCAAGGTGAACAACGGAGCGGCTGAGTTAGCCAGAAAACAACCCCAAGTAACATCCGTTAATTTGGAAGCTTAAAGCTATTCCTGACATATCTAAAAAATATGGAATCAGTTCCCACCTTTCTGTTTTTCAAGAATTCTCAGAAAATTGACTGATTCGATGATGCACATACCCCAGAGTTGGCCAAAAATGTTGAGGGACATGCATCTAGGAAGTTTCCTTTTTTTTTTCCCCTAATTTTTTTAAAGATTTTATTTATTTGACAGAGACAGAGAGAGAGCCCAAGCAGGGGAGCAGGAGGCAGAGGGAGAAGCAGACTCCCTGCCGAGCAGGGAGCCTGATGTGGGGCTCGACCCCAGGACCCAGAGATCATGAGCTGAGCTGAAGGCGGACACATAACTGACTGAGCCGCCCTGGCACCCCTACGTGGTTCCTTTCCACCCAGTGGTAATGAGCATCCTGTGGACTCAACCTGTGCTTGAAGAAATTCACCTCTGCTGCCGCTCACATGTTTACGGAAGGAACTCTTCAGGATCCGTGCTCTGGTTTCAGCAAGCAGATGGGAGAAATTCTTAACAAGCATAATTTTTGGTTTAGCAAATTTGATATCGTCTCAGATGAAGAAGTTCATCAGGGCCTCAAAACTTATTCCAATTGGCACACCTGCGCCCACCTCTGTTTCTGAAAAGCTCATAGGAGGACTTGATTGATGAGCTAGAAACATCTGGAGAGCGAGCTACAATCTGCCCCCAGGCCCCCAAATTAGAAGAAAGCCTCAAAGTACTAACAAATACAGCTTAAAAAAAAAAAGATTTTATTCATTTATTTGACAGAGAGAGACGCAGCGAGAGAGGGAGCAGAGCAGAGGGAGTAGGAGAGGGAGAAGCAGGATCCCCGAGGAGCAGGGAGCCTGATGTGGGGCTCCATCCCAGGACCCCGGGGTCATGACCCAAGCTGAAGGCAGATGCTTAATGACTGAGCCACACAGGCGCCCCCAAATACAGCTTTTGTAATGTTCTTTATGAAAAGCACCAGGAAGCAAAACGTGGGTGGCGCTTACAAATTCTGGAAATACTAAATAGTACGGGGGTCCGATATGAGATATTTGGTATATTGGAGGATGAAGTATTTCAACAATTAAAATTTTGTTCAAATTGACCAACAGACCCTCAGCTGTGAAAGGGAAGCTTGTCAAACATCTGCTTGTTGTTAAAAAGACTGAAAGAATGGGGCGCCTGCGTGGCTCAGCTCGTCACAATCTCAGGGTCTGGGATCGAGCCCCGCATCGGGCTCTCTGCTCAGCGGGGAGCCTGCTTCCCCCTCTCTCTCTGCCTGCTTGTGATCTCTCTGTGTCAAATAAATAAATAAAATCTTTTAAAAAAAAAAGACTGAAAGAAGATGGTGCATTGCTGCCTATACTAAAAGGAGAAAATTAGTGAATGCTAAACTTGACCCTTAACTGTTGCAAAAAATATTTAATTATGGTGGAGCCATTAGTGACTTAGTCTTCAGAAATGGACTAACGGAAAATAGAAAAATGCTATTCACCATTACACTTCGTGTAGTTTCAAAGGTTACACTAAATAAATGTATGTTACTTTTTTCACCAAAACCAGAATGCAATAAAGATCTTCAAATTCAATGTAATTAATAAGTAATTAAATCCTAGCCCCTATCAAAATTCCAATGGCTTGTTTCACAAAAATAGAGAAAGCAATCCTAAAATTCATACAGAAGCACAAGAGACCTGAGCAGCCAAAGCAATTTTGAGAAAGAAGAAAGCTCGAGGTATCACATGGCCTGATTGATTTCAAACTATACCACAAAGCTGTAGTGACCCAGACAGTATGGCACTGGCATAGACGCAAACATAGAGATCAGTGGGACAGAACCCAAGGCCAAGAAATAAACCCATGCACATTCAGTCCACTAACACTTGGCAAAGGAGCTGTGAACGCTCAATGGGGAAAAGACAGTCTCCTCAATAAATAGCCTTGGAAAAACTAGATATTTACATGCAAAAGAATGAAACTGGCTGCCTCTCTTACACCACTCACAGAAATTAATTCGAAATGGATTAAAGACTTAAATGTAAGTAAGACCTGAGAGCATAAAACTTCTAGAAGAAAACAGAGATGTTACAGAACACTCGATGTGAAAAGGAGGAGAGAGAAAAAAGATAAAAAGAAGAAGAAAAAATGCTGTAGTCCCGAATTGGGACTACAATAGAGTAGTCCCAAACTGGGACTCTATTTCTCAAGCCACGAAGTACATCCACGAGCATGTTCTTCTCTTTAAATTGTACATAAATGTTTTCTAGCCTCAGTGTACATGATCTATTTCTCAATATGAAATGGAAGAAGATACGGAAAACCATGACTCCAAGTTAAACCTTGAGAGCAGCACAGAATAAGGGAGACTGGCCAACATGCTCGATCAAGGGGGATCCTGAACATGCTTAGAGACCCCTCTCTCGGTGACAGTGGCCAGGAGACATGGACTAGTGTAGACCAGTGAGTTTCTGTTCGAGAAGGAGAGAACGTGAGACCACATTTGCTCTTGATGAAGACCTAGGGAAGGATCTTGCCCCAGCCCTGAGCAGGATGGAGAAGGGAGATGACCAGGACCAGACAAAGGGAGCTCAGTGCAGCCCCAAGGGCCAGGAGGAGCCCCAGCAGCGCAAAAGAAAAAGTAGAGATGCAGAATGGAGACCCAGGGAGGACTTGCAAGGAGGGCTGCTCCAAGGGCCCTAGTCCTGGAGACCCACCTCCCACATGGACATGGTCCCGTCAATGAGGGACAGAAGGTCTGCAGCTGGCTCGGTGGTCCCTGCCGAGGAGGAAGCTGACCTGAGTCAGGAACTCTGCTGTGACCTCAGAGCCAGACGACTGCCTGGAACAGCAAATCAGGAGCCTAGAGGTCTTCACACTTCATGCCGTCTCCGGGTCTCCGGGTGGTGTGTCCTCTCCTGAGCAGGTTGTCCCAGCTGTGCAGATGGTGTGTCCTCTCTCCAGCAGGCGGTCCCAGCTGTGCAAGGGCAGGTCTCCGGGACGCAATGTGGGCCCACGCATACCAAGTCACACCCAGCGTCACTGAAGGGACACGGACATTGCCCGACCTAGGGACCCACGTCCAAACCGCAGGCAGGCCTTACCCCGCAGTTTGCTCAGCTAAAAGGGACCACTAACTCGCTGTTTTCTCAGGCTGTTGGCGCCTTCCGTACGTGTCATGGTGGCTGGGGGATGATGACTCTGCGAGACACACCATCCTGGCAAGGACCAATAAATGACTCCTCTCCTTACTGAGCCCCTTCCTCGGGGGTCTCTCCTCGTTCGCCCTGGAGCTGGGAGCTCCCGGGTAGTGGTAATTCGGTCTGTTCCCGGGGCTGGCGGCACACGGACTCCCGAAGCTGGCTTGCGCGGTGCCGTGGGGACCTCCAACCCCTGCATCCTTCAGGACCCGGAGCCACCACCCTGGTCCAGTCCGCTGCGGGGGCACCCCAGCCTCTAGGACTGCTACCACCCCGTCTTTGGCTACTGCCCCATCCGCCAGACAGCACTCACTCGCTCTTACTGAGCACTTATTATGCCCCTATTAGTGTTCTCAGTACTATATGTGCCCTGACCCATTCACTTCACCAGTATCTCAGGAACCAGATGCCAGACACGGGGCTGGACCCAGCTGTGGCGACTGCAGTCTCAGACCCTGTCGCTTTGGAGAGTGATGTCTGGGGGTAAGACGGGCTGGGAATGCTTTTGGGGGTGGGGTACAGGCTTTTACAGACACGGGCAGGGAGCTTCAGACAAGGCCGCCACACACTTCAAGAACTCTCCCTGCCCCGAGCCTTCCTGCCACACCCCTTCCCAACATCCCAATACGCCTGGAAGAGCTGGCTACTTTGGATGCTTCCCCTTGCTTCCCTCCCCTGGGCTCAGTGGGATCCGACCTACTTGTGCCCCATTGCTGCCCTGCAACAGCTTTATTTAGGTCACGGTGATCTCCATCTTTCCAAAGCCCCTGCTGCAGACCCTGCCCTTTCTGCAAGGCTTCTCCAGTGCCACCTTAATCCACCCTCCCTACCCCGCCAGCCCCCCTCACTAGCCACCACTGCTCCATCCCCCTTGCCAAGAGTCAGACATGGGGCCCCTTCCCTTTTCTGTCTCACCCTCCCTCCCCATGATCTCAGCCATGGTTTCGAACCCCTCTCCATCACCAGCCCTGACTTCCTCCCTGAGCTCCAAACTTAGATATCCAACCACCTGCTCCACGCGACAGACAGCGGGGTCTGTCCCTTGCCTCCATATGGCAAAGCAGATTTTCCATTTACACTCCCACACGGAACCTGTTCTACCACATCTTCCCCCTCCAGGGAAGGGGTATCGGCCCAGGTGTTCAGTCCAAAACCCAGTGAGTCATTCCTTCTTTCCCCATTCAGACCAAACATGAGTCTTTAAATAAGTTTTTGTTTTGTTTTTTAAAGAAGACAGAGGGGCGTCTGGATGGCTCAGGCAGGAGAGCATGCAGCTCTTGATCTCTCAGGGTCATGAGTTTGAGCCCCACGTTGAGTGTAGAGATTACTTAAAAATACAGTCTTTAGGGCGACTGGGTGGCTCAGTCAGTTAGCGGCTGCCTTCGGCTCAGGTCATGATCCCACGGTCCTGGGATCGAGCCCCACATCGGGCTCTCTACTCAGCTCTCCTCTTCTCCCTCTCCCTCTGCCTGCCACTCTGCCTACTTGCTATCTTTCTGTCAAATTAAAAAAAAAAATCTTAAAAAAATACAACCTTTAAAAATAAATAAATAAGAAGAGAGAGAAGGAAGAGGGAGGAAAGGGGGCCCACCTCACAGCTAAATGCAACCTTTCTCCCCTGGCCCCTAGCCTCAAGACCCCGTCATCCCCAGCCCGGGGTCTCCTAGGACCCTAGGGCCCCTCACCCACACAAGTGGCTCCTGGCCCCCATACCCAAAAGGGTGGACCCCCCCTGCTCCCAGTCCACATGGTACTGGCCTGGTCAGTCTATGTCCTGGCAGACAGCCTTCTCGGCTCCCTGCAGGCACTCTTCTCGGCCAGTGGGCCTCCCTCCGCTCCCCACAAGGTCTGTTCCCCACATCGGAGGAAGGCTCCTCCTCAGGGTCATGGTCCACCGGCGGCGTGGTGGGGGTGGCAGGAGAGAGACCCCCTCTGGCGGCATGGACAGCAGCTTGGGGCTGAAACCTACCCCAGGCTGAGGGCCCAGCGGAAGAGGCCAGCCAATCCTCCCAGCGCTGCTGGCCCCGGGCGGAAGAGGTTGTTTCCCAGACAATCTTGGATTGAAGGAGGCTGAGTAAACCCTGCACCTGGGGAAAAGCCCCTCCTGGGCTCCAGCCCCAGCCTGAGGGTCCACAAGGCTGACCGAGGATGGGCACAGGTGGCCCAGGTGCTGTCCAGACTAGGTGCCAGCTGCGTCACACCGGTGCCAGGCCGGATGCACGGCTGGTAGGTTCGGGCCCCGAAGACAGTCACACACCCCGTGGGCCAGGCAGGTGTTCGTGCCACGTGGGTGTGGAGAGGACGTGCCTGGGCGTGGGACAGCAGAAGTGACAGGCGAACGTGGGACAAGCACGGCTGCAGTGCTGCTGGCTGCTTCCCTGCCAAGTCCAGATGTTTCAGGACCACAGACCTTCCGGCCCAAAGGGGTCTGGGGGGCCCATGTCCTCTGCAGGACAGGAAAAGGCCAACTGTGACGTGCCCCCAGCCCAGGCTCCAGGAGGGCAGCCCAGTAGTGTGCTCAGGGCTAGAGAAAAAAGATAGACAGGGAAAAGGCACCTGCCGCTCCAGCTGCGTCCCTCTCGGGTTCTCCAGGTTCCCTGGGACCTCACACCCTTCCTGGGCTCTGTCTCCAGGAACCAGGCACCTGGCCAGTACCCATTGCCTCAGGATGCTGTGACCCCAGGAGACACTGTCACACACAATCCCTCTGCAGATGGTTCTGGAGGAACCCCCCACCTCCACCCAGGCCACACCGGCCCCTGCTTTCTCTGAGCCCCCCCACCTCGGCTCAAGCATGCACTGGGGTCTCCTAGCCAGGGACCCCCCCAATACCCACTCAGGGGGTGCAGAGCCTTGACACCCATGCAGGGTGAGGTCCTCCAGGGCAACCCTGGGAGGAAGGTCACCGGCAAACCCCCAGACCCGCCCTCAGATCCCAACCCAGGGCCCTGCTGGAGCTCCTGCAGGCCGAGCCTCCTACCCCCCACAGCTGCCGTAGCCCTCTCCTCTGTTGGGGAGCACCTGCTAACTAGAGGGAAGATGGGGGGTTGCGTGGGAGAAGCTGGTGGTGAGCAGAGCCCCACACATCTCTGCTTCTCCCCGTTAGCGCCACAGACTGGCCCACAGACCCCACATCATTCCTTGTCCCACGCTGCTCTCCAGAATTCTGCTTCTGTGGGTTTCCATGCCCTGCCCCTCCCAGGTCCCGTGAACACTCGCCCAGCTGCCCACCCCTTGTAGTCCCTCCAGAGCAAGACCACAGAAAGTGCTCAAGTTCATCTGCAGCTCAGCCCACTCTCATCTTTGTTTCCTGGCCAGAGAGCGGCAGGAAGTCCTGCCCAGGAGGGCTCAGCACCATCCCCTGCTACCCTAGGACTGTGAAGGCACCCCTAGCCCACGATCCACTCCCAGAGCCCTCTAAGAGCCCACCATCCCAGCCACACACACCCCAGAGCCTACAGCCAAATACAGGACTTAGGCCTTTTCTGATTGTGAGCTGGGCCTCCACTGGGTCTCCAAGGCGAGAACCCATGAAATCACCTGGCTCTGGGGGCACCCCACTTTGTAGGAAGGGGTGGGGATAGAACACCAGGTTCTGTTGTCCTTAATTCAAATCCCCCCCCTTCTCTCTCTGCCTCTTGCTCATGGTCTCTCAATATCCTTCTCAATCTCTCTTCCTACGATTCTCTCACTCTGTCATACAATGTCTCTCTCTCTCTCACCATCTGTCCTGATCAGTCTCTCATGCTCCCTCTCAAACGTGCACACACTCACATCGTCTTTCTCAGTATCTCAAGGACACTTTCTCTCTCTCTCTCTCTCTCTCTCACACACACACACACACACACATGCACACAGAGCAGGGAACCCAACACTCAAAGGTCTGCTCTAGCCATGAGGACTGAACCAGGGCCCCAGCACAACAGAACACATGGGAGTGTACCCCCGGGACACCTTTGTACACAATTGATATGCAGTTTGTACAGCATCGGTGCAAACCCCTACTCTTAGGCCTTTACATCCCACCTTGTGGCTCCTCCATTGGGCAACTAAGGCTGCTCTTGGCCTTGCAAACCAATGAGTAGTGGGGTCCTGAGTTGAGACTCTAAAGACCAGAGCAGCATGGAGACAAGAGTGAACGGCCAGACAGATCCCGGCCGACAGAGAGCTCACTGTCTAGTGAGGAGACAGACATCAACATGACGCATAAAGTACAGTGGTGGCCAAAGGCACAGTTGGTGCCACCAGGCGCCGACATCCGGGAAGACATCCTAGGGGCAGGTGGGTCTGGAACCCAGGGCTGGATGGTCATGGGCCATCTGCCTAGGTCAGAGTCTGGCTCTCATACTGCTCCCTCAGTCTCAACAACCATCAGGTCCATATAACTCCTGAAAACAGACTGGAAGATCCTGCTTTTGGAAAACAAGGTTGGAGAGCAGGAACCCCAAATTCTGGGTTTTCAGTGATGTGTAATGCCTAGAAGCCTGGTTTATTCCTGTGGCTGAGAGCTGAAGGAGTTAACCAGGAAGAAAGTGTTGAGCAGAGAGTGGATCCAGGTAGAGGGAAGAGCCTATGCAAAGGCTCTGTGGTAAGGGACAGTGACGGTCACAAGTCCTAACTGAGGCGATACAGAGCCCTAGAGCCCACAGTGGCGGTCACAAGCCCTGACTGAGGCAATAGAGAACCCTGGAGCCCAGAGAAAACAAGCCAAGTATGACCAGAGATGAGGCCACTGCCTCCTAAAGTCATGCATTCCCTTGCCCCTGACTTGCCACAAAGCACAGCCCATGAACTCGGAGTGGGGCTCCACACTCTAATGACTCAGGCCGGCTGGATAAGGGAAGCATGGTACCCAGGCTGCAGCGGGTGTGCGAAACAACGGCATGAGCACACACTAAGGAAGAAAAACGAGCAGGGCTGAGTGTGCAGCAAGGAGAAACCAAGGGCAAAGCCGCTCTGACATCAGGAGCAAAAAAGAGGGCAACCAGAAGAAAGCTTTGCAGTAAATGGACTGAAAAGCAAGAGTCCAGCTCAAGAGTCAGAGAAAGCTAGAAACAGCCTCCCGTTCCTGAAATGTACTCTCTCTTGCCCCGTTGAGATCACCGCCTCCGAGAAAGCGCCCCATCTTGTCGAAGTCCCCTTCTCAGAAAACACCTACTTCCCCCATCCCAAGACAACCTCTGCGTTGAAATAAATACTTGTTTAATGCCAAACTACCCGCGTATTTGCCGCCTTCGCCCACCAGGGGGCCCCCCAGCTCCAGGTCTCAGCCCAGCTGGCCCCCAGGGGCCGCCGCTTCCTCTCCAAAGAACCCCCAAAAGGCAGTCCGAAGCAAAGGCAATGTTCTGATTCCTACAGCCTTGCTTCCCCGGCTGTGACCCTACAAGCAAAGAGACCATATCTAATAGGAGAGGCCAAGAACAGTAGCCAGGAGTAGGTCGTTCCGTGTCTCACCCGAACCTCACTGGCATTTCAGACACAAATGGACTTAAGTCAAAATATCCCACTGGTGGTTTATCATGACTAGGGGTCTCTTGCCTCAGGGACCACCCACGGTGTGGTCCCACCATGTGCAAATCCAACATAAGCCACCGCTGAGAGGTCCCAGCTTCCCAGTGCTGATGTGTCTTTCAGAGAAAGAAAATCAATCTGCATTTTCCCAAACCACAATTCATTAGGTCACTGCTCTTCAGACACGGACACAGACAAAACCCCACATTATTCCGAATTCTGAAAAGCAAAAAATATTTTGAGATTTTAGAGGGATTTATACAAAAATAGTTCAAGTACGACTTTTTACCCCCCTGAAAACTTAGCTATATGATCTCCAAATAGGACATTTGTGAGTTTCTTGTAATGTTTCTAAGAAATAACAACCGTGGGCCAAGTTTTTAGAAGAAAACTATATTCTTTTAAAGAAAATGAAAACATTCTCAGAGGAAAAACTTAATTTAAGTCAAATCATACGCTTTTGTCGTGGAGCCTGAGAGGCAGAGCTTTCCTCCAACAGGTGTTCGCCCCTGCCACGCGGACAGGGCGCCCCCTCGTGGTCTCTCTTGACCGAGAGCCCTGTGGCTGGAATTTGCGTGAAAAGGTTCTTTTCCCAAGGCTGAAGGAGGGAGAGCGGAGGGGGCGGGAGGGAGAGGCGGTCCCCAAGCCAGGAGCCAGGGATGCGGAGACCCGGGCGGGATGGTGGCTGAAATCACCCATCAGAATCCCGGTGACCAAATCCCACTGTGCCCAAAGGCAGGGCTCCTTTGCAGCCCCCACTCCCCAAAGGTGTCACCCCCTCCTGTGACCCCACCCGCAGAGGACACCCTTCCCATCCACCAAAGGCTCTTAAGAGACACGCAAACACGCGTGCCCCCCCCAAACCCCGCCTGCCAGCCCACCCCTGACCCCCAGGGGCCGTCTGAGACGGGGGACCCCTTCTGAACCGGGAAACGGGGGGTGGGACGGTCCTGCGCCCCGCGCCCCTGCACTTGGTCTGGGAGCCTGCCCGAGGCCGAGGGGCGCAGGGGCCTGGGAACCGAAGGCTGGTGTGGGGTGGGAGGAGGTGGGGGCCGGGCCGGGCCTGAAGAAAGGAAGCGGCCAGAAGAGGCACAGGCGGTGAATAAATAGAAGCAGCTCCGCCGCGGGGCCGGCCCCTCGACGGCAGCTCGGGGGGCTCGTGGGGGGGGGGGCGGCAGCTGCGCCCGGGGACGCGGAGCTCCGCCACTGACCTGGTCACCCATCCCGCCCGGCGTGCTCTCTCACACACGCACACGCACGCACGCACGCACGCGCGGCCCCCGCGGGGCTCCCCCCGCCCCCTCAGAGCTCCGTGACGTGCACTGCAGGTGAGGGAAGGGGGCCAGGCCGGAGGCGCCGCAGGTGGCAGCGACGGCACAGCAGGTGGCCCTCCAGGGGGTAACAGCGGCGTCCGTCCTCCCCGCTCAGCTGCAGCCCGCAGTCCTAGGGAAGAACACAGCCCCGACCCCAGAGTAAGCAAGGGGGGCGCGGGAGCGCACAGGAGGGGAATGGGGCGGGGCGGATCTCTGGGGCCCCATGCGACTTCCGAAGAACTTAGGCTTTGATTGGGTCGGGGAAGCTGGGGCCCAGTGTCGGCCCCAGCCAACCGGAGATGCAGCTCAGACTTCCAAAGGAGGCAGTGAGGAAGGCGGTAGCCGGACACCCCTCTGGAATCTGCTGGAATCCGCGGGAGGGCTGGGCAGTTCACGGGGGTATCAGCCCAGAAATGTGATGGCTTTTAACAACAACCAACTGATTGGGGCGCTGGGGTGGCTCGGTCGGTTGAGCCTCTGACTCTTGCTTTTCACTGAGGTCATGATCTCAGGGTGGTGAGACGGACATCCAGCTCCCCGCTCAGCGGAGAGTCCGCTTGTCCCTCTCCCTCTGCTCCCCCACCCCTGCTCACTCTCTCTCTCTAAAATTAAAAAAAAAAATCTTAAACAACAAACAACTGGTTATGTCTCCCAGGCAGTGCAGATAACTAGAAAAGAGAAGGGGACCCAGAGCTGAGCCACAGAGGCTCCCACACCAAGCGGAAAGAGTGAGCAAGACTCAAGCCAGAGGGATTTGAGGGGAAAATAAAAGGAAAAACAAAACTGGATGGTCCCAAGGGCACAGTGAAGACAGTCATGGAGGGAGGGTGGGCGTGCAGAAAGCCACTGAGAGATCAGGACAATGACAACTGAGACATGTCTCCTGGATTCCACCACATAGGGGTCATTGGTGACTGGGGGGAGGGGACAGGGGTCAGGTGTCTGACCGAAGCACCTTAAGAGATGGAGAAAAATCGGGAGAGATCCAGTAAACAAGGAGTTGTGCTTTCTGTCCCATGCCTTACCATTTGACCTCTACGGTATACTTTAGAGAACTTCCTCTGTTTAACAAGTTGTGAGATGCTTACTGGACCTCCATAAATGGCTGGCAGGAAGCAGAAAGGGTAGCGTGGAGAGTGCGCTGTCAGGACCGGGTCCAAGGCCAACTGCCCAGCTTCTTCCTTCCTCTGCCCCCCAGCCCAAGGAGACCTCTTCCATCACACTCTCATCACATCCAAGGCTAACCCGTTTTGACACTTGTTCCCCAAAGGCCCTGAGACCAACACCTGCTGTCCTGCTCCACACAAGTCACATCCCAGGAATCCCCCTGTCCTGCCATCAGGCCCTGCCGCTAACCGCCACATGCCGGAGAGGGGCCAGGCAAGAGGGCCCCGACACCCCTGCTCCTGGCCAAGGGTCTCCCTGGGGACAGCAGCCCCGAGGCTCTGGCTGCGTATCACCTGCCACTCGCCTTGTTCGTTGGCTTTCAGCATTGACCCTCCCTGTGCTTAGTGGTCCCAATGGGACCCCATGGTCCCCAGAAGGCAAACCGGATCCCCTGGTACTGTCAGAGGAGACATTGTGGCCCTTCTGTAGGCCATGCCTGCTCCTGCTCCTCCTTCCCTGGTCCTCCAGCAGGATTCTAGTTCCCACTGGGCCACCAGCCCCAACCAATGCCACATGAGTCTAAGTAGACCCTTGACAGCTACTGAAGATTTCTCACAGACACACCCTCCTGCTTTGTACTGGGGCCCTAAACCCAACATGCTTTTCTCGATTTTTCTCCAACCTCTGTTCACTCATTCTCGGCCTCCCCATATGGCTGCTTTGCCTCCATGCACCCCCTAAATGTTGGTGTTCCTTAGGCTATCCTGAACCCCCACTCCTGCCCCCACAGCTCTCCCAAGGAAACTTCGTTCACTCCCCTGGCTTCAGCTTCAAGTTCACGATGGGACTCAGGTGTCCAGCCATGGCAGTAACAAGAACTGACTCTCTCATCCTACCTTTAACAATGAAAAACCAGGTCAAAGATAAGGAACACTGATTCTCAGACCTAGAATGACAGAAAAGGGAGGCCAGTGATCTCTGAGAGAAGGCAGATTCGTGAAGTGAACCCTACAACTGCCCCAAGTTACTATCTGAAGAAACTGTCCATGCTGTGCAAAGAGGGCCCACTGGTCTTGCCCTGAGAATCTAGGGATGCCAAGGCAATGAGAAACCACAGGGCAGAGTATCAGAGAGGAGAGAGAGCGATGTGTGCCCATGACTCCCAAATTCCTGCGCCTGCAGTCAGAGTCTGAACTCCAGCACGCCTAGCTGCCCCAAGGACATCTCCACTCAGGTGTCCCCAGTGTCCTAAGAGAGCAGCTCTCACTTCCACCTCCCACGCTCGCTCTCTCCTGGGGTCCTAATGGACATCTCCTAACTCCTAGACTGGCACGTCCAGTTATGGCCCTAGTCCAGTCCCTTTTAACAGCCTGACCATCACACAACTCGGTGCTCTCCCCTGAACCCAGGACCACAGCCTTGCACCAGCCTCCAGCCTCCCCACAGAACCCCAGCCCCATGCCCTCTTCCTCTACTCATGAGCATTTTCAAAATGCTCATGCAACTGTGTCATCCTTCCCGAGCATTCTCCGCCTCGGGATAAGTCCACACGCCTCAGCAGGCATAGCCTTCTGTCCCCCGCTCCTGCCAACTTCTCGTGACTCAGAACAACACAGTCACCCTCACCCCTAAGCACGTTCTGCTTCCACTGCCTGGAAGCCTTGCAGCCTCCTTGGATAACTCATTCATTCTGCAAACCTTAGCTCGGGCTTCACTTTCTCCAGAATGCCTTCCCTGATTCTTCAAGGCCTTCTACGCCCTCTGACAAGTCACCCCGATAGCAATGCTGACCCTATCCGGATACTGCCCGAGCCCTCACCGCCACCCTAAGAGCGGAGACACCTTATTTTTTACTCTCTGCACACCCCCATCATCCTGCACACTGTAAATCTTCAGTAAATATGTGACTGGATGGGGAAGAGGGGCTGAGAACATATTGGGGAGAAGGGAGAGGGCTCCCCGGGGAGGGCGGGGCGAAGGGGGCAGAACCATAGAGGAGGAGGACGGCCCACAGAACCCGAGAGAAAAGGAGCGCCAGGTGGAGGGGGGCCGCCCCAGCCACCCGCATTCCGGGGGGGGCCGTGCTCACCTCACAGTGGTAACACTCCACGTGGTAGTCTCTGTCCATGGACACCACCCGGATGGTGGTCTCACAGCCCTGGAGGATGAGACAGGTTTTGCACGTGATCAGCGCCCCGGGGTTTGAGGGGCACATGCCTACACGATGCAGGCCACCCCAGCAGACGTGTGTCTGTGCCCACGTGAGCCCTGACTGCTGTTTCCATGGGCAGGACAGAGGCAGTGGGGACACACGACGGACATCCTGGCGCAGCTGTGCCCACAGCACACACACGTGTCCGCGAGGGCAGTCACAGGGGCGTCAGGGTGCACACACGCGTCCTTCTCTCTTCTTTGCAGTCAGGGAGGACCGTGGCCCAGCCTACTGCTCCGGCACAACGGCCTGGGGCAGAACCAGCAGGCCTGGGAGCCCCGAGGCCAAGGGAGCGCTGCCCCACCCCTGGCTGCATCTTTCTCTCGCCTGCTCTGCCCACCACCTCGACCTGCACGGCTAACAGACCCCAGGAGCCAGCCTTCAGTCCACGGGCCATGGAGCCCAGGGCCACCATTCCTCTCTGACTCGTGTAAGGACGCGTGGGCACTTGTGGGCAAAGCACAGCCCTCGGCCAAGGCCGGGCTGGGCCAGGCACCTGGTCATCACCCGATGAGTGGCTCCTACCTGTGCAGGAAGGATAGGACGGGCACAGGAGGCACATTTCGGTGCAAAAACCCTAGAGGGATAAAGGAAACCAGAAGTGACCAGCTGAGTGGCCAGAGGCCAAGGGCACCGAAGCAGACCCACCCACAGCATCAGGACCCCTTTCCTTGTGTGGACACACTGGGCTGGGCGCAGCCTCTTTGGTGCCTTCTTGGCCTTTTAACCCTGCTCCCCAATTCATGTCTGCCCTATCACCTCCTCCAGGATGGCTTCAGGTTCTCCCTACCCTCTCCTTCACGCTCTCTGTGAGTTTCCTGTCCCCTAAAGTCCAGGTTTGGGCCTCCCCTCGCTAGGACCCCTGTGAAGCCTGGCTCCATACTGAGTCCCAGGGATCTGCGCAGGACACCCATGCAGTGCAAGGGAGTAGCACGGGACCAGAGCTCAGAGGGCCAGGCCTGGAGCCTCAGCAGGGGACAACAGATTGGATGCTCATGTGGATACCCGACAGGCAGGGAAAGGACAGCCGCAGAGACTCCAAGCCCCCACCCCGGGCACAAGAGGCCTGCCTGCCCCTGGGAGTGGAGGGACAGATGTGGGCTGGGCAACCAAGGATTCCCACACCCACTAGGAGGAGGGGGAATATGCAGGCAAAGGCAGGGAGAAGAAAGAGATGGGGAAAGAGAGGGCTGGTG
This sequence comes from Taxidea taxus jeffersonii, assembly GCA_003697995.1. Lineage (NCBI taxonomy): Eukaryota > Metazoa > Chordata > Mammalia > Carnivora > Mustelidae > Taxidea > Taxidea taxus. The sequence continues at coordinate 105,084 of ML102162.1, forward strand.
GCCGGATCATCCCTGAGGGCTCCAGGCAGAGATCCAAGCCTTGCCCCAGCCACTGCGTGCACAAGGGGAAGCTGGAAGTGGCAAGGCCAAGAATGGAGGGAATATGGACAGGCCGGTTGGAAAATTGCTTCTGGGGGAGGCAGGAGACACAGCGGGAGTCCCACCTGCCCCCCAGCGCTGGCTACTCACGTGTGATAGTCCCTGACGCAGTAGATATTGTTCTCCACGTCCACAGTGAAGGGCACCCCGTCCAGGCACTCGTTGCACACTGAGCACCGGAAACAGCCTGGGTGGTAGGACTTCCCAAGGGCCTGCAGGATCTGGGAGTGGGAGGCACTGAAGGGTCAGTGCAGACGGAAGGCTCAGCACAGCCCCCGGAAGAGGCTCCGGCTCTGAGCCCTTGGCATCTCCCGCAGGGCAAGGGTGGGTCGTAAGAGCACCCGTGGCAGAGGGGCTCTAGGAGGCTGGGGGAGGTTCTCACCATCTCCATGATGAGGTGTCCGCACACGCTACACTTGTCAGCTGTTTGCTGGAAGCCGGAGTACTGAGAGGGGCGGAGGGGCCGGAATGTCCCGTGACAAAGGAGCCCTCGCTGCCCAGCCGGCGCCTGCCTCCGGGCCCGGGGCCTCCACCTGCGGCAGGAGGGCCACCTCCCCCGCTCTCACCCACGGTGGCCGGGACCCAGCTCTGACTCACCAGGAAGTCCTCCTGGCAGTAGACTTTCTCAGCCACGTTGTAGAACGCCTTCCCTCGAAGCCGTCTGCCTGCAAGGACAAGGATCGAGAAGGGGGTCCCTGGGCCGCCGAACCTGGGGAGGGAGCCCCTGCTTCCATTCCTCAGGACTCTCATCCAACAGATGAGAAGCAGATCATGGGCGAATTTTAACATTTCCCTTTAATATTGGGTTACTACTGTGCTAATAATAAGTATTTTTTTTTAATTAAACAGAACACACTGACAAGATTATTATAAGAGGGTGTCTGAGCAAATATGTGAAGGGAGCGTTTTTCAAATGTAAACTGTTCTGGTTAATTTTTTTTTTAAAGATTTTATTTATTTAGGGCACCTGGGTGGCTCAGTGGGTTAAAGCCTCTGCTTTCGGCTCAGGTCATGATCCCAGGATCCTGGGATCGAGTCCCGCATCGGGGTCTCTGCTCGGCAGGGAGCCTGCTTCCTTTCCTCTCTCTCTGCCTGCCTCTCTGCCTACTTGTGATCTCCATCTGTCAAATAAATAAATAAAAAACCTTTAAAAAAAAAGATTTTATTTATTTATTTGACAGAGAGAGAGGGAGAGAGAGCAAGCAAGCACAGGCAGAGGCAGAGGGAGAAGCAGGCTCCCCGACGAGCAAGGAGCCCGATGTGGGACTCGATCCCAGGACGCCGGGATCATGACCTGAGCCGAAGGCAGCCGCTTAACCAACTGAGCCACCCAGGCGTCCCCTGTTCTGGTTAATATTTAAAAATACATTTGTTTCAAGGATGCCTGGGCAGTGCAGTCAGTGGACTCCTGGGTTCGGCTCAGGTCGTGAGATCGAACCCCGTATCAGGCTCCATGTTCAGCAGAGTCTGCTTGAGATTCTCTCTGCCCTTCCCCCCAGGTCTCTGTCTTTCTTTGTCTCCGTCTCTCTGTCCCTCTCTAAAATAAATAAATAAATCTTGTAAAAAACGTTTAAAAAAAAAATAGATTCGCTTCAGTGGGACTGAGAGCAGATGTTTCAGAATGCACTGTCATCATCTGTGAACATCAGGACAACTCTCACCAGGTAAGAAGGTCCTAGTGAAAGAGGTGTCCTTGTCAAAGCAGGGGTCCCAGTAAACCTGGCAATGCCATTAGAGGCATCCCATCAGAGCCCGGAGGAAGACCACAGTGCCTGACCAGGAACAGGAGCAAGCCTCCTCCCCTGATAAAGGGCACCTGTGAGAAACCGTCAGCAGACGCCAGACATAAGGATGGAATATGACATGCTCTTCCCCTGGGGATTCAACACTGGAGTAGAGGCCCAAAAAGTGCAATAAGGCAAGGGGAAAAAATTTTTAATTAAAAAAATAAAAAATTGGAGGGACACCTGGGTGGCTCAGTTGGTTGATCGGCTGCCCTCGGCTCAGGTCATGATCCCAGCGTCCTGGGATCGAGTCCCACATCAGGCTCCTTGCTCGGCAGGGAGCCTGCTTCTCTCTCTGCCTCTGCCTGCCACTCTGTCTGCCTGTGCTCTTTCTCTCTGGCAAATAAATAAATAAAATCTTTAAAAATAAAAAATAAAAAATAAAAAATTGGAAAGGAAAAAGTAAAACTATCTTTAATCAGGATGATATGATTATGTTACGTAGAAAATTGTAAGGAATCAACCCAAAAAACCCTACTAGAGGACACCTGGGTGGCCCAGTCGGTTAAGTGTCTGTCTGCCTTCAGCTCAGGTCATGATCCCGGGGTTCTGGGATCGAGTCCCTGCATTGGGCTCCTTGTTCAGTGTAGAGCCTGCTTTTCCCCCTGCTTGTGCTCACTCTCCCTCTCTCTTTCTGACAAACAAATAAAAT
>RCUC01132645.1:0-66955 GCA_003697995.1 Taxidea taxus jeffersonii
GGGGGTGGCTGAGTGATGGACACTGGGGAGAGTATGTGCTATGGTGAGTGCTGTGAATTGTGTAAGACTGATGAATCACCGGCCTGTACCCCTGAAACAAATAATACATTATATGTTAATTTGAAAAAAAAAAAAGAATAACTGTTAAGGAAGAAAAAGTATCCAGGCTTAGAAATAAGACAATAATATTACTTCATCCCTTTTGAAAGCCATACTAGAACGCCGTCTAAGAAGCTACACTGTCATCAAGGGTCATCAGATGATATAAGGGAAAGTACTTTGACTTATTATTTACTTTTTATTAAGGCCTCAATTCTGTAAAGTTGTTTACTTGGAAGAGATTAGTAAATTGCAACATTTTTTCATCCAGTAGAGATGAAAATAATTTCTTTTCAGAAGAAAAGATATCCCAAAGCTTGAAGTTTATGGCCATAAAATATTAACTACTTTTATATCCAATTTAGGAATTGATTTTAGCAGTCTTTCTTTTACTTTCTTTCAATCTCTCATTATTCTCTTTGAACCAGCTTTACTTTCCTAATAGTTCTATCATTAATGAGTGAATAATATATCTTTCACATGTGTTCATCACATATTTGTATAGAGCTATACTTTCAATTTTTTTTTAAGATTTTATTTTACTAGTTAGAGAGAGAGAGCACAGGGAGACAGAGAGGCAGGCAGAGGGAGAAGCAGGCTCCCTGCTGAGCAAGGAGCCCGATGTGGGACTCGATCTCAGGACGATCCCAGGATCATGACCTGAGCCGAAGGCAGCCGCTTAACCAACTGAGCCACCCAGGCGTCCCTACTTTCAATTTTTAAAATTATATTTTATCACATCCCACTTTCCTACCCTAATGCAAATTAAGTTAGGAAAAAGACAAAAATTTAGGAAGGATAGTATACTTATAGATAATATATTCAAAATACCTACTTTCTTCACTGGAAAATTTGACTGGAAATTAAGATTAAGCCACCCATCCTTCCCTAGACAAGAGTTAATGAGTAGGAAGAAAAACACCAGGAATAAAGATTAAATGCTAGGTCACTGTATCCACAGTTCAGCATATCTGATTATCCTACCCTTGGGTGTACATGGAGTGACCTTCCAGTCTGAAGAAAATACAAGTTAGGTTTTTGCCATACTAAATGTAATGATTGGTACCTATATGTTTATCATCTTAAGTGTATACCAAACAATAACATGGAGTAATTTTATACTGTGCCCTCACAAGTGGCCTCAATAAATTTATATAATGTCAAAAAAATTACATTTTATTCAACCCTAAACTCTATTAAAACTCAGAATCAGTACTCAAACATGAGTTAAATGAACAAATGGCTGAACACAAGAATTAAGTACAGGAGGCAATTTCAGCATATTAGGGTAAGGAAGTTGAAGTTTTTGTACAAGTAAAGTAGAGAATTTAATCAGAGAGCCTAGCATGTCTCTATACTATGGCAGCTAATGGGGTAGTTTCTTTTTTTTTTTTTTTAAGATTTTTATTCATTTATTTGACAGTGAGAGAGAAACAGTGAGAGAGGGAACACAAGCAGGGGGAGTGGGAGAGAGAGAAGCAGGATCCACGCTGAGTGGGGAGCCCGATGTGGGACTCGATCCCAGGACCCCAGGATTATGACCCAAGCTGAAGGCAGATGCTTAACGACTGAGCCACCCAGGCACCCCAAATGGAGTAGTTTCTTAAAAGAATAGTGTAAAAATAACATCTGGAGTATACTGATTTGGTCCTTTCTTTTGCTTCTGAATTTCATCTAAATTATCCCAAATCAATCAGAATGAGTATCATTTAAAATCCTTCAGGAAGGACGCCTGGGTGGCTCAGTCGTTAAGTGGCTGCCTTTGGCTCAGGTCATGATCCCAGGGTCCTGGGATCGAGTCCAGCATTGGGGTCCCTGCTCAGCATGGAGTCTGTTTCTCCCTCTCCCTCTGCCTGCCTCTCTGCTTACTTGTGCTCTCTATCTGTCAAATAAATAAATAAATTTAAAAAAAAAAGAGAGAGAGAGAGAAAGATCCTTCAATAAAAGAGATGCCACATATTCTCTTGAAAAAGAATTCCATGTCCCTTAAACCTTACAGTTGATTTTTCGGGGAGTCTGTTTGAAATCCTCTTTGTTCCAAAACAAACCCAGTCCTATTTTTTGTTCAGAAAAGAAATGAATCTTTGTTAAGGAGGTTTGTTAAACCTCCTCTTTGCAAAATATATGCTCTCCATTCACAATTTTACATGAAGTCCACTTCAGTTAAAGAATCTGAACCTTTTTTTAAAAGATTTTGCTTATTTAAGAGAAAGAGAAAGAGAGAGAGAGAGAGAGCACAACAAGCAAGTAGAGGGGCAGAGAGAGAAGTAAACTCCCCACTGGGAAGGGAGCCCAATGTGGGGAAGGATCCCAGACCCCTGAGATCATGACCTGAGCCAAAGGCAGACAATTAACCAACTGGGCCACTGAGAAGCCCCAAGAATCTTAATCTTTTTAAAAAGGAAATTTAAGGGGCATCTGGGTGGCTCAGTTGTTAAGTGCCTGCTTTTGGCTCAGGTCCTGATCTCAAGGGTCTTAGGATCAAGCCCCATGTCAGGCTCCCTGCTCAGCAAGACGCCTGCTTCTCTCTCTCTCCCATTCCCCCTGCCTGTGTTCTCTTTCTCATTGTGTCTCTCTGTCAAATAAATAAATAAAATCTAAAAAAATAAAAAGGAAATTAAAACAATCCAAAACTAGAAACAATCAAAATGTCTATAAAGAGAGAAATAAACTGTAGTAGATTCATACAAAGGAATACTAAATAGCAATAAAGAACTGTGTGATATACACAAAAACATGGATGAATCTCAAGACATTATATTGAGTGAAAGATATACTTCCCAAACAGGCCTAGAGGGCAATTGGATGTGAACTTTTCACAGCTATTCCTATCAAGGTACTAGATCAGTGAGAAGATTCTCCAGTTGATAAGAAAAAATTAATAGGTCACCTTTTACTTATGTGTACAGGCACAGATCAATCCCCAAGGTGGAGAAAAGGAGCTTTCCAGTAACTAATTAATCCCAGCCAGGATACCCCAGAATTTATGGGATGTACAAAAATACTCCTGTTCAATATTAATGAGACTGTGCCAGTTTCTTTAAGTAAAATAGGCTTTGGAGACAAAAAGACTGTCTACCATCAACTAAAGAGTGTTCTTGGACAAGCTTCCTCAAATGACTTCACTTCTTGGAGGCAAAAGGAAAATTAGGTAAGACTATTTATTTGGGATAGTCAAGGGATGTCAATAGGTATAAATCCTGAGATGAGATTTTCTCTCAGAAATCTGCACGCCCAACACATATGCAGAAAAACGACTTTGATTTCGTTTTGAAGAAAACACTTTCTCAGACACATAACTGAGTCTTCAGTAAGCTATTCCACCATTCTATCAGGCTACTTGCTTCTGTGGTATAATAATTACCATAGAAAATAGCAAGGTCTTTATAAGCATTAGAGAAGAGAGCCAATCATTTGGATGATTCTTAATTACTTAGAATTTTTTCCTTTCCCTTTAACTTTAGAACTTTATGACTCTTGATTGAATGGCAGCATTGATATGTGGCCCTTTTGAATTATGGAAGGGGAGAAGTATAGGGTTAGAGTGGAGAGAGGTGGGGTTGCTTATCTAGTGTGTCCTTGGTGCTACAGCAAGGGCAGAGAAATGTATTAGGTGCCTGTCAGAAGAGAAAATGGGACATGTTAGCAGACTTGAGACACTGTTAAAATGATAGATTCCTAGTCTGAATTATCTACCAGCTCCTGTCTCAGCTTTTCACATTTAAGAGCTTGAGGTCTCTGAATATGATGACCCTCCACTCTGATATCAAAGCCATGCATATTAGGTATGCATCACTCTGGATGAATTAAATAGCTAAAGAAATGCTCATGGGCTATTGCATCTACACCAAGATAGAAACTCCCCTGGGCTTAATCTATTTTGGCTAATGAGTATGCTGGGCATTTTATCTAGACGACATATGTGAATTTTGATTAGTTTCACAACTGAAGAGCAATGATTCTCAGAATGGATAAAGATGGAAGTATCTGTGTCATTACTCAAGGACTTGTGAGTATCACTAAAAAGCATCCACAGCAGAGGAAGCTTTCACTAATCAAATGGACAAGAAGACACCTTCTGTGGATGTCAGTCAGCCTCCCTCCTCAGTCACACTGGTGCTTCTTTAAGTGCCCCATGTGCAAAAGGGTCATGGTAGCAGGAATAGAGGCAATACATAGGCTTAAAAAAATACCCAGGCTGATCTGTCTACTGTTACTGCTGAGTGCTTTGCTTGTGCACAGCAGAGACTACTGCTGAGCTTCCGTATGCCAGCTAGACAACCTGATGACAGATTGATTACACTGGACCTCTTTTATCATAGGAGGGGACAGCTTTTTGTCCTCTGAAGGATAGACTCATATCTGGATATGCATTTGTGTTCCTTGCCTTTAATTCTTCTGTCAGCACTACCATGTATGAACTTATGGAGTGCCTTGTTCACCACCATGGTATTTCCCACAATATCACTATGAATCAAGAAACTCATGTTATGACAAAGTATATTAATGGGCTTATGCTTATGGAACTCATTGGTCATATATGACCCTGAAACTACAAAACAAAAAACAAAAAAATAAAAACAACCCCCCCCCAAAAAAAACCTGTAGAAAAAAAAATGACCCTAAAACAGACTTGACAGTCTGGTGGAACAGCTTACTGAAGTCTCAATTAAGATGGTAGTTGAGAAACAACATGCTGAAAGGATGAGTATTATCTTATGGAAGGCAGTATATGTTTTGATTCAACAACCAATACATAGTGCTGTTTCTCCCATACCAGAATGTCTGAATCTGAAAATTAAGTGGTATAAGAGGGTGTGACTAATCTATCCCATTTAATAATTCTTTCTGAGTTCCTGCTCCCCTTCTCCTCTAGTCTGAGCTGTTCTTGTTTGCAAGTCTTGGTTCCTAAAGGAGAAATAATACCTTCACCGGAGAACAAATCAAAGGTTCCATGGACTTGGAAGTTGAGACTCTACTTATCTTTTAGGTTCCTTGTGCCACTGAACAAATAAACAAAAGGAGAGGAAGAAGATGCTCTAATATCTGGGAATTTCTCCTGATTACCACAGGGAAACTGTGTTGCCACTTCCCTGGGCATGGGAAGACTGGGATTCTCTTCAGTGTCCTGTCAGACTTCACTGGTAAGAGGTTGCAAGAGGGAGACTGCAAAGCTACTGTGGGAAGAAGACATTCCTTTTCTTGTTTGCTTCCTGTTCTATACAGCAGCCCTCCAGCTGCACTTCTTTAATCTAGACCAGTAATTCTTTCCATAAGCAATGGTTGGTTCTTGTTTGCATATGTTCCAGCCTAGGACCTCACAGCATTCACTCAGAGGCAGCAGCACTAATTGGCCAATGCTGCCAACTGCTGATATGAGATTTGATTCTACCTCAATGTGGCACTGCTACAAGTTCCTGAGGCACATGTACCAGCCAGGAAGCACCACTGTGCTCAGAGTTCTGAATTCCAGATCCATGCGGGCTATGGCAAGTTGGGATGCTAGATAGGATGCTTGCCTCTCTTCCCTGCTTCTTGGGATAGCATGTTTTTTCTTTTATTTTCATAATTTCTTCTGGGCTTATATTCATTTAAATAAATATTGATGTCAAAGTTTAGTATGGAGGCCCATCTAGAGAAAGGAAGAAAATAAGGTGAAGGAGAAGGCACTGCTTCTGGAGTGAGCCTAACACACTGGCAGGGCTAATGAAAACTCCAGGATCCTTGCAGCTTTGCATTGAGGGGTCTGATTTGGTGATTCACTTTCCTCTCTCTTTCATTCAATTCAATTGGCTGAAGCAGATACCTAGTGAGGAGGTATTCAAGTCATCATACACATCAATACTGGGGATTCATAGATGAGTAACAGCCCAGCTTTGTCTATCCCCAAGTGACCTGGCAGGGACATGCTACTCACATGCAAGACAACAGGAGATAAGACGTGTGCAAGGAACCAACTATGAAGTGTTTTTCAATGTCTGTCACACAGTGGCAAACAGAAAGTGCTGATATATGTGCACACACTCAGGTATAGTGACAGGTACTTAAAGCTGGAGACAACCTGCCTAGGAACATTCCAGATCCCAACACATACCTGGAGACCATTTGCTGAATTATCAGTGGGTCCTGGCACACACCAACTGAAAAGGTATGCAGTATTTTACATGAAAACAAACACATATATTATGAAGTGTAAAAAATGCAGTTTCCAAAAAAGTTGGCCAAATTATTTCAAATCTATGACCCCCAGACACAGACTGATTCTTAACCATGAGGTTACTTCAGCAGAACACCATCTAAGAATGGGAGTCAAACAAACCCCCTCAGACATACAGCACAGGGAGGTGCCCAAGAGACATGCAATCCCAAATGGATGATAAAAAAGGGCTTTGTTGTGGATGTGGCATCTTCCAAGAGGCCTGGTGAACACTGCATTTTTTAAACCAACACTTCAAAGCTGAAAAGACTCCAAAGCTTCCATCAGGACTGCTGTCAGGTGAGGCTTAATCTAGAAGCAATGTTTTCTCCTTTATACTTGGATATTGGCAGCGAGGGCATCGAGAACATGGGAATAGGAAAGCCACATTGGAAAATTTCAAGTAAGCAGTGTTAAGGGCCTAAAGATTACCATGTATTCAGGAAAGGAATGGTTGAGTGTGGTTATATTGTGGAATGCAAAGGAATAGGCCCAGTATTGTGTTGTATTCTGGACTTGCATGGCAGAATGGGGCAGTATTCAATCCACTGGTAACCAAGGGACTGGAATATGGATGAGACCGATTACAGATACACTCAGCCTCAAGAGGTGAGGGTGTGTAGCCAGAGCAGTGAGGAGGAGAACCTCTCAAACAGCTATCTTTTTCTCCACAGTCTCTTCCTCTTCCTGTTTTCATGATACCCCTTCACTTCATCACTTTAGATACACCTTATAAATGGTCAAAGAGATTACAGTTAAGGATATAAGGTATGAAATAGTTTAAAGCCACTCATTCCACTTGTTCCTGTATAGTACAAACCCTTGGCTTGAGGAAAGTCTGGAGTACAGACATTTTATAGGACTCTTACTGGCAATTCAGTTTTCCACAACCAATAACTTTCTGGTCACTGAAAAGGTGCCAGACAATATGGGTTTTTAAGGAGTTTGGTGGTTATTATTTTTTTTAAAGATTTTATTTATTTGTTTGACAGAGAGAGCTCACAAGTAGGCAGAGGGGCAGGCAGAGAGAGGGAAGCAGGCTGAGCAGAGAGCCCCATGCGGGGCTTGATCCCAGGACCCTGGGATCATGACCTGCACTGAAGGCAGAGGCTTAACCCACTGAGCCACGCAGGTGCCCCTGGTGGTTATTATTTTTGAAGGAGGGAGAAGGAAGAGATATATTTTTAAGTTGCTATAAGTTTAATGAGAAAAAACATAAAGTACTCTACATTCTCTGTTATCTACATTTGATTTCTTCAGGATTCACTTAAAAATGCAACATTAATTGTTCCCAGAAAGTGAGGTAACATATCTTCTCTCCTTCAAATATGGCATTTCCTTTTCTGTCACTTCTTAATGGAAAGTAAAATTTGTACATATACCTTTATTTTTAAAAGTAAACGTTCTTGGGACGTCTGGGTGGCTCAGTTGGTTAAGCGGCCGCCTTCGGCTCAGGTCATGATCCCAGCGTCCTGGGATCGAGTCCCATACCGGGCTCCTTGCTCAGCAGTGAGCCTGCTTCTCCCTCTGCCTCTGCCTGCCACTCTGTCTGCCTGTGCTCGCTCCTGCGCTCTCTATCTGACAAATAAATAAATAAAATCTTAAAAAAAAAAGTAAACGTTTTTTTCTGAATGTAGATATTTTCATGTAGATGATATCTTGAGATAGCTTTTAATTCAATATAAAACCCGTGAAAATATTCTAGCCTTCCCTAACACATTTCTTCTAATATTAGGGCACTTAAATATTTTTAGATGAGACAGAGAGATATTATTGCAGTGTTTGCCATCTGTTGATTGAAACATTCTTTGAATCCTTAACTTCACAGGGTGTTGCTACTGACAGATAAAGTATTGAAAAGGACTCATCAGCACTTTGCCCATACATCCTGGACTACATCTGAGTGACTTTATTTCCTCATGCTGAATAAGCAGGAACTCCAGGAATCAACAGAGGGCACTCTGACCCAGCCATGGTTGTGGTGATGCTATCACGGACGGGTATTATGGCATGTGTCCAAACTCATCAAGATATACATATTACATGTGTGCAATTATACCTTAATAAAGCTTTAAAAAGCTCCAATTATCCAAGTAACTACTATGCTCAAAATGCTCAGCCCTGGCCCCACTGGCTCTCTGGGAGGATCTGAGAGTAATAATAATTCATATTCCATATTTGTAATGTCAAGTTTTGAGGCATTCTCAGAGATGGGCATTGGGTATTGTGTACCTTATATTACATAGTATCACCTTTTGGTGAAGTTATGTGTTTTGTTTACCAATCAATTAGGGCAGTAATTCTCAATATTTTTGGTGTCAGCACTCCTTCACTCTTAAAAATTACTTAGGACTTCACCAAGCTTTGGTTAGGCACATTATATCTACTGATATTTCCTGTATTTGAAATACTGAGATCAAAAAGAGTCAAATAATTTTAGTCTTACTATGAAATGGTTTTTCATAATACTTTGCTAATCCTCTGAAAGGATTTTGGGAACCCTCAGGGAACACTGGCCCACTCTATGAAAACTACAGAATTGGATATTTATTGAACACCTGTTGTTTGGCCAGCATTGAAATGGACTCTGTAGCAAATCTGGAAGTTCATGCGAGGGCACAAGCAAAGGCAAAGTCAGGTGAATGTAACTGCCATATTGGCAGAAGAGGAGGAAGCCAGCCACTTTGAAGATGAGGAAAAAAACAGAGAGATATTTTCCTGTATAATCTAAATTTAGCCTAAGTGCCTCCAGACAGTGCTATTTGTCTCAGGGTTTTGCTACATAAGAACTATTTAAAAAACAAAAGAAAAAAAGAACTTTTGTTTCCAAAAGAAAGAATAATTTTTCTTACAAATTAGTATTTTTTTAAGGCTGAAATTGGTTTCAAGCAATTCAAGGTGTGGTATATTTGTTGAGTGATTGTCATTTCCCAGCAGGAAGGGGAATGGTAATTTCCTTCTTTGAGCTCTGGTAAAGGGTAAAGAGATAAGATAATTGGGAATATGTCTCTTTGACATTTAGTTCATCTGGAATCAAGTAGATTATTTCTGTTTATTGCTGAAGGAAAGTGAAACTCTCCACCCCAGTATTCCTCATGCTTTCTGGGAAACCCCAAACCATTCAGATGAGGATTTCTTCTGCCAAGTGCTGCCCTTCCCACGACTTCCTGGAGGAGCTCCAGACTTAGCCAAGCACGAGATGAGTCAGTGCCATTTCCACGGGTCTCCTAACTCCAGCTCACGTCAGCCATGTGAGAAGAGAAGATAGGACCTGGAGACTATCTGCCCCCTCTAAAAGCCAATGCAAGGGACCCACATTTCAGTAAGTGCAATCAGGTCAAGTCGTACACCTGGAGGTTTGTGAAAAGGTCAAACTTTGTTCAGGCAGCAAATACAACTATAGCTTCCTGGGGTCAATTTCCAGAAGGAAGTGAAATTCTGGCCAGCCACACAGGATATATGTACATAATAGTATGTATGCATGGATGGATGGAAGGATGGTAAGATATCTGTAAATTTTATTTGAAAATTAAATGAAGAGAAAAAATAGAGCCTGGGTGGCTCAGTGAGTTAAAGCCTCTGCCTTTTGCTCAGGTCATGATTCCAGAGTCCTGGGATCGAGTCCCACATTGGGCTCTCTGCTCACAGGGAGCCTGCTTCCTCCTCTCTCTCTCTCCCTGCCTCTCTGCCTACTTGTGATCTCTGTCTGTCAAATAAATAAATAAAATCTTGAAAAAAAAAAAAAAAAGAGACTACTAAGAGTACTGAAATCCATATACAACAAAACCCAGAATCAACAGTTGTTAACATTTTATCCTGTTTTGTCTAATTATAAATAAAACACAGGATATAATGCAGAAAACGTTCAAGGGCCAAGCTTCCACACATCCCCAAAGGTAATAACTAGTTTGCATTTAGCCACCCCTGATTTTCCACTGCATTTTTCATTTCCCCTTGGTCTCTGAATTTTGTCTCTCTCTCTGCACCACCACCCGCCTACCACTCACCTTTCTTTCAAGATCCATGGCAGCTGTCCTCTTCTCCGTGCAACCTCCCCTGGCTCCAGAAAGGCAGATGCTGTGCACCCTTTCCTCCTCTATGGTTCATCTCCTGGAGTTGGGGGTCAGGAACCTTGTCTCATATGCAATGGTATCTCCAACATCTCGTTGAACTCCACACAGAATTACTGGATGAAACAGTGAGGAGAGGGAGTGAGATGCTTAAGAAACACATACATCTATTTCCTCACTCCTTATAGTCCTGGCTTGTGCAGTGCCCAGTGCCCTTTACTTTACTTACCTCATCTCCTTGCTACTGTAGCAATAGGCATGAACAAATCATTCTGTCCCCTGCCTCCACATTCCCATCGGGTCAGACTGTGTCCAGTTTGCCAGGAGAGAACACTAGCATTCAGCCCACTGGGGAACTGCTCTTGGATCCATGATTGGTGGTTAACAAGCAGGGCAAGACTGAGTCCTAGTCTTCATTTCCCTGATTCTGGCCAAGTAGTACCAACCAGTTTCCTCCACAATAAAGATGCGATGTCTTGCAAGAAAAAAGGTAGGTTTGTTCCCTCCGTAATTATTTTATCTCTTCATATCCGTTGTTTTTCGAAGTTATAAAACCTCTAAAACGAGAACGGCAGCAAAAAGAATGCTGGCGTTCTGTCATACCGTACTTCCTCCCCGCCATGCAAGCATACAGGGACGTTCATAAGTACCTGGAGCGCTTCGGCCCGCATGCGCCCCCATGCACGTGCGCACTCACGCACGCACGCGCACATGCACGCACACGGAAGCACAGGCACGTACGTTCCTCACTTTGAAACGGGAACTCCTAGCAACCCGTTTTGCACTTTGATGGCTTAGAAACAATTTCTCTTTCATCTTTGCTCTAAAAGAGAGCGGAGGCAAAAGGACTTGCAAAACAATGTAAACAAATGAGCTAAAATTAAGGACCAGAGTCCTTGTATGTTTTGTTTTAAGCATTTCAAGAGCATAAGATAGCGCCTGAGCTAGAGTATGTGCTCAGTATCTGATGAGACAGAAGGAATAAATTAACGAAGGCAGGAGTGCAACATTGTTCTGGATAGGGAAGCCGTCACCTTTTGGCATAATATATTTTTTAAGGAAATTCAGGCTGAGCAACGACTCGCCTGCCACTTATTCCCCCAGTGGGCTTGCACAGTATTTACACTGGAGAGCAGGGTGTGACCAGGAGTGAGGAAACGTGGGCCAAAGTTCTAAGACAAGATGTCAGACTTGGAAAGTTCAGATGGGGACAAAGAGACAAAATACATGAGTTGTAAAGACTGGAATTGAGTCAGAGATAATGGGAAAAACGTAAATAGTAGCAAAACAAAACAAAAAACAACTAACCAAACAAAAAAAAAACCCTAATTTGAAATACCCATTCCTGATTCTAAAGCAAATAAATGATACTCCTAAAAATTATTTGTCTAGTATTTATGCTACTTATTTTCCCCAGTGAACGTTATATCATTGTTCTCTACATATCTTGCTGTCCAAATCTTTTTAAAAAATGGAGATGAAAACTAAGTATTGAGCATTGAGTGCGTCACTTCACAGGCATTTAGTAAAATTCAGTTGGATAATTGGAATTGGGAAATTCAGCATACAGTACAGACACTGAAAAAATCCCCACAGAATTCTTAGTATATGTGCTGCCGAAGCAAGCACCCCACAGAATTCTTTACATAACATTAAATATCACCCATAAGCCTTCATACCACTAGACTTGGGGTGGGGGTAGGGGGTACAAAATTAACAAATAACAAGTCTTTATCTCTTTCACATTAGTTTAGGCTTTTCTGAATAGTGAAATTTTATGATCAAATTTTGTTTCCTCTCAGTGCTTCAGCCCAAGGTGACATGTGGGTAGAGGGAATCTATGTTGCCAGATCCTCCCCTCCCCTTCCCTCCTCCAGCCATCCTTACCCTACTTAGCCTGTGTCCTCAATCTCAGCCAGCCTTCCAACTGGGCCCTCAGCTAGGATGGTGCTGCTACACTCTGCTCGGGGTCACAGCTCACTCTGCCACAGTGACTCTATAGCCAGCCAGTTGGCACCATACTCCCAACTCTGTGCCTTATTTCCCCTCAGAAAGCAGATGGAAACTTCCAGGCTCTACAGATGTCACCCAGTCATGGGAACCTATATGAGCTTTCACAGGCCTCTCCCTCAGCCTAACTATGTCACTATATAGTCACCCCTTGACTATGATTCAAAGTTTAAATGGGTTCATATATCAGGATTCATAAAATCATTTTGTAATTAGTTTAAGGGGAAAACATGTAAATTCAGAGCTGTATTACCTCAAGTTTTGATCACTTACATTCCTAGCACAAATAAAATTCTAGCACATAGTAGATCCTCAGTAAGTATCTGATGAGTCAGGGGGATAAGTAGAGATCTTGACTACACAGACAATAATGACAACAAAACAGAGCTCTAGAGACTGACCAGTTCTTGAGAAATCTGTGGATCTGGGAGTAGGTAAAGCCAGTATTATCCCTGGACTTTGTAGACTCCTATGTATGAGTTGGATTTCTGTCACTTGCAACCAAACAATTAATAAAAAAGCATAACCCTGTGGAGAGGGTGGTTGGGTTATGGACAGTGGGGAGGGTATGTGATATGGTGAGTGCTGTGAGTGTATAAGCCTGACAATTCACAGACCTGTACCCCTGGGGCAAATAATACATTATATGTTGATAAAAATAATTAATTAAAAAACATAGCCCTTACATAACTTACACTAATAAATTTCAAAATCTAGATTAAAGTCATGATTTATAAGGAAAATATAATTGGCTTGAGGAGAGATGAATTAGTTCAGTAACCACAGAAATAAACTAAATAGGAAAAAATCTCAATAAAGACGTTGTGCAAGACTTTTTTTCCCTTTGGTTAAGCAAGTTTTTGTTTAAGATTTTATTTATTTACTTGTGTGTGTGACAGAGAGAGAACAAGTAGGGGGAGCAGCAGGCAGAGGAAAAAGCAGGCTCCCCAATAAACAAGGAGCCCGATGCAGTACTTGATCCCAGGACCCTAGGATCATGACCTGAGCCGAAGGCAAATGCTTAACTGACTGAGCCATCCAGGCGTCCCTGATTAAACAAGTTTTAAAAAAATATCAAGGATAGGGGCACCTGCCTGGCTCACTCAGTAGGGCATGTGACTTGATCTCAGGGTCATGAGTTTGAGACCGATGGGTGTAAAGATAACAAAACAAACAAACAAACAAAACATCAAGGATAAATAACTCTATGAAACAGAAAAAAAATGCATCTGTTTCATCTTACTTATAAACAGTTCTATCCCAAGAATAAAAATAACTTAATGAAAAAGTAAAAATAACTTAATGTTAGAAATCTTTGAACAAAATTCAAATTACACCCATTAAATCAGATACTGATCCTCCAATATATGCTGAAAAATTGATAAAATTTTGTACTTTTTTAAGTAGAAAATTAATAAAATAGAATTTAACAAAGGACATCTACCAGAAATTCAGAGCATATATTATCCTTAATGGTGGAACATTAAAAGCATTTTTACTAAAATGTGCAGCAAAGCAAATATTTGTTACACATCGCTAGTATTCAACCTTCTGGGCCAGACCATAGCTAAACCAATCCTAAGAACAATCAAATAAAACATGAATATTGTATAGGAAATAAAAGACTAACCAACTGCCAAAGATGGACTTCTTTTGGATTTTTAGGTAAGAATATGTTAACAAATTTTTAAGAGTTCAACTGCATTAACAGATTAGCATATGAAAACCAAATTGCTTTTACTGTGACAGCAATGACCAATTATAAAATACATTAGAAAAAGGTATATTTTACTATAGCAACAAAAACTAAAAGCCCAGAAATAAATGTCAAAAAAGGTATGATGATATAAAGATATCTTATGAAACCAAGCCTACATAAAAGCTTTGGTTTAATGAAGACCTATCTTGTTCTTAAAGAGAAATACCATTGTAAATCTCTTCAAATCCTATGAATTTAGCACAACCAAAAATATAACTTCAAGATACGTTCACCAATAGGCAAGAAATTTTTGGGAAAAACATTAGGATGGCATTACCTCTACCAAACCTGATCCAAACACCACATAACTAGAATCAAAGGAATGTATTATTTATTTGGGATATCAAATATCTCAATTAAAGAATTTAGCACATAATAAAACAGCATTTCAAATCAGGGAGAAGAGTGGACTTCAATAAATGGCTTTTGAACTTCTGAATAAAAGTAGCTCTATACCTCTTCATAAAAATCAATTCTTTTTATTCTTTAAAGATTTTATTTATTTATTTGACAGAGATCACAATCAGGCAGAGACAGGCAGAGAGAGAGGAGGAAACAGGCTCCCTGCTGAGCAGAGAGCCAGATGCGGGGCTGGATCCTAGGACCCTGGGATCATGACCTGAGTCGAAGAGAGAGGCTTTAACCCACTGAGCCACCCAGTAGCCCCACAAAAATCAAAATCTTGATGAAGATCTCGCTGGAGGCACACATGATAAATGTCTTAGAATACAGAATATACTTCATATTTTGAAATAAGTCACAAAAAATTTTCAACTTGAATATATAGAAATATAAAACATTTATTAAGAAGAGATGCCATGTATGTCAAATATAAGTGACTGAGTAAACACTGGTAACAGATATAAAAGACTAATACCTATATGAAAAACTAACAAAAATTAATAAAGATAAATCATTCAACAGAAAAATGAGCCATATTGGGAAAAGGCAATTCAAATATGAAAAAGGTCTAAAATAAACATATAAAAAGATGTCCATTATTACTAGTACCAGAGTTTTTAATTAAAACAGTAAAATAAATTGTTTTCATTCATTAAAAAATTTTAATAATCTAGTATCAAATGTCCTTAACAATATGGGGAATGGGTATTCATTCATTGCTGAGAAACTGTTTGGTAATAGCCATTTTGGAAGCCAACTGAAGTATCTTTTTAAAACTGCCTAACTCTGGTCCAGCAATTCAAAACCTAAGTATGTACTACAGAGGAATCCTTCTATGCACAGAGTCACACAGGATGATGTTCTTTCAGCATTGTTTGTAATTAGGGAGGGGGGAAGGAAACTCCCTTAAGTGTCCATTTTAAGGTAAATAAATTATAGAATGACCTATTTTTTTTTACAAAAGTACAGAGATTAGGTGTGATTATACTAAAATAAGCCAAGTAGAAAAGTTGTGGAATGATACACATATATGTAAAAATTAAAACTATACATTTTATTTCCTGTGCTTACATACACTATGTATATACATTCATAGGCAAAGGTCTAGGTGGAAAGTTAACAATTGGTACTTATAAGGAGGATATTAGCATTGAAGGTGACTGCCAAAAATATTTATCTCTGGTGTAGTCAAATTACAAATATTAAATTTGTAATTTCAAATGTAAAGAAAAAGCAGTATGCAGAAAATGATACATTTTGGGGCACCTGGGTGGCTCAGATGGTTAAGTGTCTGCCTTTGGCTCAGGTCATGGTCCCAGGGTCCTGGGATCGAGCCCCGCATTGGGCATCCAGCTCAGTGGGAAGCCTGCTTCTCCCTCTCCCACTACCCCCTGCTTATGTTCCCTCTCTCGCTGTCTCTCTGTCAAATAAATAAATCTTTAAAAAAAAAGAAAATGATACATTTTAAGAAAAAATATACACTCAAAATTATTCTTTTTATTTCTTTCTTCCTTCTTTCCTTGATGTAAATATAAAGGAGAGGTTCTGGAACATTACCTGCCAAAATGATGCTAATATACAAAGATACCTCCAACAGAAACAATACATTCAACTCCTATATTCTCATTTGAAAGAGAGAGGAAAATTCAGTTCAAGACCTGTAAAAGCAATACAAGTTTAGAGCTCTTATTATTTATTAACATTTACATGGTACATGATTATATACTAAAATTTTGCCATATCTTTAGAATTTAGTATTTGGGGCAGAGAGGAATACAATTTTTTTTTTTTTTGGAGGGGAATACAATTTTTAAAGTTAGACTTAAGGCATTAACATTTCATTCAATAGTTAAGTTTATACGTATTTCTTCTTTTTTAAAAGATTTATTTATTTATTTGAGAGAGAGAGAGCATGAGATGTGGGAGGGCCAGAGGGAGAAGCAGACTCCCCACTGAGCAGGGAGCCTGATGCGGGACTCGAACCTGGGACTCCGGGATCATGACCGGAGCTGAAGACAGTTGCCCAACCAAGCCACCCAGATGCCATAAAGTTATCAATGATCAACTCCTTGTAAGGGCTGTTCTTTCTGGAGATTATGCAGTAAAAGCTTAATTCTAAAATGATATTGGCATTCATATACAATCAGCTACATTTTATGAATAACATTACTTTCAAATGTATAAACTAAAAATTGTTTTTAGAGGACTGTTCTTAGAATTACTTTTTATAATGTAGATTAAACTTAAAAATATACCACATCCATTATCAATTTGGCTTCCAATTATTATGTAAATTGCCTGTAGGGATAGTTTCTCACACCTCTACAGGGACAGAGTAAAGAGAACACCAAAGCAGTCATATCACGTTGTATCTTAAAGACCTAACACGTAAGTAGCAAATGTCCCTTGCTTTTTTCTGCTATTTAGGAAACTGTTTGCATTTGTGATAGCATAATCACACCATAAAGTCTTCTATCAACCTCATATTGAGGGGGCTTCAGTTAACGGGTACAAAGACTGGAAGTTTATTCACTCACTTGTGACCTTAGTTATACCCTTGAAAGCCTTTTTTCAGTAGCAAGGAAAGGGGACATACACAGGAGGCAAAGCAGCTTCCATGATGACCTCCCAACACTTCTCCAGGTAGAGGAATTGTTTACTTTTTTTAAAAATATTTTATTTATTTATTTGACAGACAGAGACCACAAGTAGGCAGAGAGGCAGGCAGAGAGAGAGGAGGGGAAGCAGGCTCCCTGCGGAGCAGAGAGCCCAATGCGGGGCTCGATCCCAGGACCCTAAGATCATGACCTGAGCCAAAGGCAGAGGCTTAACCCACTGAGCCACCCAGGGGCCCCAGAATTGTTTAGTTTTAATTCATGTTTGCTTAAGTCTCAAATCATGAAAACAGTAAGAGAAACTGCCAAAGCTATCTGGTTCCATAATGGTTAGGAGAGAAAAGTATATAGGCAGTAGTTTCTTCCAAATAAAAAGGCATCAGTAAGGAAGAAACACTTTGAAGGGTATCTTCAGTGGAATTTAGAATTTCCCTCCTCTATCCTAAGTATCTATTCAGCTGTCTCCTACAGCAATTTGGTTTGTGAAAGTGCCTTTCACCTTCCTTATAAAATAACAAGTTCCTTTAGGAAGGCTCCAATGGAGAGAACATCAGGGTGGTGTTATAAACCTCATCTGCCACTGAGATCCCAAAATGACCTTAGCAACTTCCTCTTCTGCATTACAAGAGGGCTGCACTAATGTCTGAGTCAATGCTCTAAGCTCTAAGTCAATGATCCATGTTTTCATCGGAGGCCACCAAGGAAGGAAACATACCTTTTTATTTCATATCATGAAGGCCCTCTTATAACTGTATCACATATCAGTTTTGTCTTCAATTCAGCAACATTTTACAAGAAACACCTAAAACCTCTTATATTACAGGTATTCAAAAAATAGGAGCTGATGACATTTCAGTCATACACAAGTAACTGACGTGAAGTAACTCAGATAAGTCATTTGAGTAGATTCTATAAATCTTTAAAACAAAAGGCAGGCACAATTTTATTTCAAGAAAATATTTAGCATTTAAAGTAAAGAATGACTACTAGTTAGTAGTGCTGGCATTTATTTTCTTTTCATGGTGAAACTTGGAAAACAAGGTATGAGTTAAACCAAACCCATTTAATATAAAAGTCTTAGTCACTTAAATTTATTTTTATAACAAAGCACTTTTTATATAATTCAAAATACACATGCTTTGATTGAAGAGTGACTGTAAATGGATCCAGTTTTCTTCCACCTGTGATGACAACTTCATCATTTCTTCTAGAAGTACTGGCTCTGAAGGAAGCATTTTAAGGTGTAACTGAAAAGAAAAATATTATAATATTTAAGAAAGTTAAAATTTTGTTTTTTCTAGATTCAACCTTCTTACCAAGGAACATCATAAGATACTACTCTGAATATTTTTTCGTTAGATGCTGGCTTATTACCAGTTCCCATTTCCCTCTCCTCTATGAAACTTTCTTATGAGTTTCTTTATGGTACTATCTCTCCCTTAGTAGAACTGAAGTTATCATCACTCTCCTCCACCTAATGAATCCCTTGATACAAATCTAGAAACAAGGTCCCATTTCTAACACTAACTCCCTATTTCTGTGCTTCTTTAGGTTTCTCCTTTCACTGGAACCCACTGGTAATGAATGACTGATGGCTCTCTACTTTAACTCCTAAGGATTAAAATAAATTTATACCCAGGAACTACAGTTTGTTTGGGAAAGGATATAGAAAAAATTTGTAGCATTTCTATTTTTTTCATCCTGCATGCTTCCATCTAAATACTTTTAAAATAATTTTTAAATTAGATAAGTGAAAACTCATTTTATATATTAATGGGATAGAGGAAGTATTGTATCCATTAATACTAAAAGTCAACATCATCTACTTCCTTCAATATAATATACCACTGAAATAAACATGAGTTCTCCATTATGTTAGTCATAAAAACAATTGTTCTTGACAAATCACCTGAAACCCCTTCAGCCAGGATAGAAGTATTTTGATTCCACCAGCAGAAAAAAATAAAAACAAAAAATAAACATGAAATCTAATTTTCTTTTCATGATCATAGAAAAACTGCCAAAATTCAATGACTTTAAAAAGTTCATAGTTCAGTATACTGAATCAAATGGATAACACAGAAAAGTCAGGGGGATGAGTCAAATTGTGCTAAGTAAAAGAAAAGACTACAAAGCTGTGCTATTTAGCTATACAATACAATAACCACTAGGTAAAGATGGTTATCTTTAAATTAATTAAATTTCTATAAAATAAGAAATCCAGTTTCTTAGTCACATTAGCCACATTTTTCAGTGCTCAGTAGCCAAATGTGTCAAGTGGCTGCCATGCCGGACAGTGTGGATAGAGAACCCTGCCATCTCTGCAGAAAAGTCTATCAGACAACATTACCCTAAGGGTAGGCAAGCTGAGAAGTACCATCTTACATTAGACTTACCTTTAGAAACAATGCAAGGTATGCCTGGGCTAACTCAAAATCACGCTTCCTGTCCAACATCATCCCAATCATTTTTAAGAAGCTCTGCATAACTTCTACAGATCCACCACAATCAGGAGATAGGCTTCGCAGCTCTGTTTCAATTCCTGATGGGCCTAATTCTTTCAGAAGGTTAAGAGCAGCTTCATCTGCATTAAGTTTTAAGAAGAATCCAGTTATTACCTACAAACACTTCACTTAGGAAACTATAGTTTCATTTCATTCCCAAGCAACATATATTTAAATTACATAGGAAATTCTTTCTATGGCTTTATTTTTTCCTGTTAAGTAGTAAAATGAACTCCAAATTAAGTAACAATCAGTACAAATGATGAGAGCAATACAATAAGAAGTACTTAAAGCACTAAAATTTTTGCATTTAAGTTTTCTTTTCCTGCGTCTCAAGCTGTTAAAGAAAACCTAATTAATGCCTAGTGACAGACACTTCAAGAGGATCCTACATCAATCAGATGGTCACATAACAATCAGAACAAATACAAATATGAGAAGGCTGTAAGGTACATACCAAATTATTAGAGTTGCATGGAGAATAGGATGAGGTGGGGGAATTTATTTTTCCTTCCTTTTATTGTTATAAAAATTTTTAAAGTACCAGATGATTATTAAGAAACACTAACAATACCGAAATATCTAAGAGGGGGCATGATTCCACCTTATTCTTACATATCCCAAATTTACTCCTTTTCTCTAGAAATAAGCATTTCTATTTTATATGCATCGTAAGAATACATATTCTATACACTTACAACTATTCTGTGACAGGTATTTGATGTTACAATGGCAATGACTATGCTTTTAGCTTTTAGAAAAGAAGTAACACCACGACAAAACTCTTAACAAATTTTATTTTCTGTCCTTCAGTCTATACGAAATAAAAGTGCTTTTCTTCTTTGTCTCTCCAGAAATGTAACAAGTTACTTCTTTACGATCTTGCTATTCTTTAGTCATCTACAATGGCCCATCAGGACCATTATTTGACTTGCCAAGGTAGACTCAAGTGATGCTGATATGAACACAAAAGCATTTGGATCCCAAAAATAAGAGAATAAATCAAACAGGAGAGTGACTGTGATTCTTTTAATTGCTTATAGTTCTTATTATTTATCATTATTAGCTACAGGTTATAGCTTTCAAAATTTAAATGTACTAACAATAAATACATTTTAAAATTGCCTTAATGGGATAACTTGGGAATATCTAAAAATCACCTAAGACAAGTCTCTGCTATATTATAAACTGTATTTGTAAGTAAAAACAAAAGAAAGAGATGGGGGAAAACCACTAATTTTCCAAATAGAAAGTATGAAATGTTCTCAAAAGGTAATTATAATATTGATACACATCCAAGTTTAGTGTTGCTCATTTAACAAACAGTACAAAAGCTAAAATTATTTCACATTAAAATCAAAATTTCAATCCTTTAAAGTTTTTACTATTTTCTTTGAGCTACTGAAAAATCTGCTAATATATCATTCAATGTCTCTTCATATAGTACAATATATTGATGAAATTTGATAAAAAGATTTTATAACTTAACTTACATTTATTATTTACTAGTCCTTCTTCAAGTTTCAAGCAGAAATCTGATTTTTGAGCCAAAATTCCAAGATTTACCACTTTAGACTTAAACAAAAACAAATATACATTATTGCAAGAATACAAGTGTAACAAAAAAATTATAGCTTATAATTAAAAGCTGTCATTAATTTACTGTGTATCTTAATACAAGGTCTTGATAAAGAATTACAAATGCAGAACACAAAATACACCCTATATACTTAGAATCCTCCAATTTAGTTTTTACCTGATGGGGATCATTATTTTGTTCAGGTGCAGCATATCTGGGTACAAGGCCAGGAACCGTTGGAATAAAAAATGGTGCTGATTTGGGTACTTTGGGTGGTTCCTTTGGTTTATTCTTTTTCTGATTAAGAGAAAATGAGAAAGTGAAAAAAACTAGTAAGTCTTTGCCCACAGTTTCTAATACTTAATTCCAAGTCAATTTTAAAACAAAGTGCAAAAAGTAAAAAGAAGGAACGAAACTTTCTCAAATTTGAATGCCAAAATAAAATGCCAACTGATGAATATCACAGATATCTTTAAACTAGGGTTCTCAAGGCAGACCTCTAGTACCCTTGCTGATAAGGCAGAAGAAAAATGACAAGGTTCAGGAGAAGCTCTCAGAGCTCTCATTTTCCTCAAACATGATTTACATGAACATTTAGGAAAAGAAGTAACAAGCAATTTTGAACTTCTACAATCTTTTTCACAAAATAGACTAGAAAATAAAACTTATGTAAAGTAAAGCTCAACAGTTTCTTACATTTTTTTTTTTCTCCAAAAGAAATTTGGAGCCAGAGGTAAACTTTGCCATTAGAAATAATTCGGTGAAATTTTCTTATGAAGAATAGCCCTGATTCTTCTAGTTTGTTGGAATTTCTATTGATTTTTCCTTAGTACTTTTTGTCTTTAAAAAGCAAAAGAACACTATTGCTCATTTATAAAATATTTTAAGTGTTAGTATAATTCTATCAGGAAAACCTCCATTGGAATTTCTACTGACAGAATTTAGTTTTGGTGACCACATGCTATACACGTCACTCACTACCTCAGGAGTATCCGATGAAAGAGCCTTTCTATGGTAAACTGCCTAATGAAGTCTCACAATTTTACCTTACACTATTTCTCTTCCATTCTTTAGGAGCTATCATACAAGAAAGATTCATTTTTTTAAAGAAAACCAAGGATACTCATGGCCTTGTGGAGGCACAGCATAAAAGAAAGTTACTACATGAAAGCAGGACAAGGTACTGCCAACTGCAGAGTAAGCACAGTCCTTCTTGGGGGTGATGGGGACTGCAGAATGAGTCACAGTTACGCTTCTAACTCACTGTTCTTGAGTTACAAGGGACAGAGTCACTGAGTTGTAGATAAGAAAAGAAGGCTTTTATAAACAATCGGGTGCATGTGCCCCTTCGGATCACTACATTTTTATCTTTAGGGTAAATACCCAGTACTGTGATTGCTGGGTTGTAGGGTAGCTCTATTTTCAACTTTTTGAGGAATCTTCATACTGTTTTCTGTCTACAATAGCCGAACTATGGAAAGAACCTAGATCCATCAACAGATGAACGGATGTCCATCAACAGATGAATGGATAAAGATGTGGGATATATATACAGACAGACAGACAGATATACACACATACGCACAATGGAATACTATGCAGCCATCAAAAGAAATGAAATCTTGCCATTTGCAATGACATGGATGGAACTAGAGGGTATTATGCTGAGCGAAATAAGTCAACCAGAGAAAGACAATTATACGGTCTCTCTGATATGAGGAATTTGATAGGCAGGGTGGGGGGTTGTGAGGGGTAGGGAAGGAAAAAATGAAACAAGATGAGATCAGGAGGAAGACAAACCATAAGAGACTCTTAATCTCAGGAAACAAACTGAGGGTTGCCAGGGGGAGAAAGGGTAGGGAGAGGGTAGCTGGGTTATGGACATTGGGGAGATATGTGCTATGGTGAGTGCTGTGAATTGTGTAAGCCTGATGATTCACAGACCTGTATCCTTGAGGCAAATAATACAATATATGTTAATAATAATAATAATAATAATAATGATAATAATAAAAAAGAACAGAAGGCCTTTGCAGGTCCACAGGGCTCTGGAAATGGTCTAATCTCACAAGGAAAACCAAAAGGAGAAAAGTTACCCACAGGACAAATACAGAAATTCTAACTTCTATCATTCAGTAAGAAATAAAAATATTGGAGGTGTTAGCATATTTCTTCCATAAAGATCATTCACTCAGGTTTCTAAATAAGTTTTAATGCAGAACAAAACTGTATCTAAGCAAGGAACAGAGTAGTCCAAAACCTTAGCTCAATTAATTGGGCATTATTTTGATTGATCCATTTCACACTGATCTACTTGGACTTTTTTTTTTTTAATTTTTTTTTAAAGATTTTATTTATTTATTTGACAGAGATCACAAGTAGGCAGAGAGGCAGGCAGAGAGAGAGGAGGAAGCAGGCTCCCCGCCGAGCAGAGAGCCCGATGTGGGGCCCGATCCCAGGACCCTGAGATCATGACCAGAGCCGAGGGCAGAGGAACCCACTGAGCCACCCAGGCGCCCCTACTTGGACTTTTTAATGCATTGTTTTTAAAGCTATCCCATAAAGTACTGCCTTTATAGCTGACACACTGGACAACATGATGGAGAGATTTTACAACTGTGTTCCTACACAACATACTTTAAAGCTAACGTCCAAATCTCTCAAAAAGTGAGCAAGTAACAAGAAGCATATTTAACTTCTGAGAGGAAAATTAACACGTGAAAACTCTTTCCTTACCCGAGACACACATATCTTTTCTGGTGCTAAGTAATCAGCTACAAAACACATCTTGTTATAGTTATCTACATCAATTCTTCACATTTTATGCCCTGCCTAGCATGTGATTTAACACACACGATAATCTCTAGTGAATATGAATATGTATCTATCTAACCAATCAAGTTTCATAAAACAATACTTCCCATTACTATCAGAGGGTAATCTTTAAAGTTTTCTACTCGTTTATTCCTTTCAATTAGTTTTGCTACTCACAAATGGGGATCATAAAATATACTTTGAAAAACACTAATTTATGCCATAACTATCTTTTTTCATGTAAAATATAAATTCCTCAAAGACAAAGGAGCTAGGTTTTTTTCCACTGCTGTTGTCCTTGGGGCATAACCTAGTGATTAGTTCATATTAAGTTATATGCCTGGACTCAACATAGCAAGCTATAAAAATTTTCTTGGAGTTGACAGAGTAAGGTATAGAATGGTAAAGGGTAGCTAAAGTTTAATTAAAGACCAGAGAAAAGTCTTCTAGTCCCCAAATGCCTAGCAATAGAAATATCACACATCATGGCAGCCATTTTTTTCTCATTTTTGTAAGTTAAAAAAAGTTCATTAGGTTAGATTTAAAACATCTAATTTTTAATGATTCTGTAGTTGCAGTCTGTACTTTTGCTCAGTGCTCTCAAAGTCAACTACTATAGAGAAAGAATCCTATAATCACACTGGACCAAACAACCTTCAACTAAATGATATTTTCTACTACCTTAGGCTTTAACTGATGCTTCTGAAACCCTCCAAGTAGAGGAAGCTATCTCTACTAAAGAAAATGTTTCTTGAATGTGTCTTTAGGGACCAATATTAAGTGTACTACAGCATTACCTTAATAACATCAAGATTAAGAAGGTTTTTCCACCGTGATTCAGGGAGGAGTGATAGAGTCACCAACTGCTCATTCAACTGTTCCGGGGAATCATACTCTATCATTTCATCACTTGGTTCTATGGTTTCTTCCAATAATTCCACATCTTAAAACAAAAAATTTTCAGGTAAAACAAATTAATGCAGAATGAGACTTTTATCATTTAAAAAGGAACTTACTTTATTCCAAATCCGTTAGTATTTCATAACATGTCCACTGAGTAGGGCCTTATAAACTCTACTGACTTTATTTCCTCATCTTCTCATATTATCTACAACTCCCATCACCAGACCCACTGGTGTACTATTTAATTTATCAATACCACATCAATTATATTTTTGCATTAACTAAGGAAGTCATTCAAAATATTTTCTATCAGTTAGAAAAATACTTTAATCGAATGCATTAAACTCTACCTTCAGTAATGATATCCCTCAAGTTAGGTTTATATTACACTTCAAAACTACTATTTTGTGATTACCTTGGGTTTGACAAGTACCAGGAAGCATCACCACTGAAGGAACATAATCTGTGGGAAGTGGCCGTAGTGAAACAACTGAATACAGGGAAATATTGGACCTGAGAAATAAACATACAAACAATATTTTAAAACTTATAAAAACAGATTTTTTCAGAGAAACTTCAATTACTGGTAATGATCACTACTATCTTATACTTGGCTCCAGATTCCAATCACAAAAGTTAAAAACCATCTAAAAGACAACAATAATTTGAAAATGCCTTGATTCATGTCATAGATGTCATCATAAGAAAGTTGTGCATAAATATTATTTATTAATGGATTCTTTATTTTTAATGTAATACAAAAAATATTTGAGAGATCAGTAGTGGATAATACTTTTATAAGATAATATAACCTCTATATATCATTTTGACAAATGGCAATCTCCATTTAGAGAAATCATAACTGAAGGAAAGATGGAGTCAGACAGTTAAGTCAGAGAGAATATGCTGATTAGATTCTTTGGTTTGCTGAAGTTATGGACTTTCCCTTCTCTAGAATGGTTTTCTAAAGTAGTTATGTTTCTGCTACTTGACTCTGTAGCATGGCCTTGGATGACTCATCAAGATGGAGATACCACTCCCAAAGAGGGATAATCAGATTCTCTTTCACATACATTATAATCTGGAATGTAAAGTAATAATTGGGAATGTCAGGTTCTGAGTTACATTAATATATTATACTCCTGCTGAGGTCCCACAGGTACTCTTGTCTTGATTGTTCAAGCTTCTTAAATGCCAGGAAATACTCCATTTTGCATATTAAGGTGGCCAGAGTCCAATTTTTAAATATATGATATCATATATTTATTTTCATATCCTAAAAGTCTAATTATAAAATTTTTAAGGATTAATTAAACATGAGAACTCAGAAAATAGATAAAATTTTTCTAGATCAAGACGATGGACCATTTATTTTGAACTCTTACATGTTCATCATCACCACCATTAATATCCTTCCATGGTTATATAGAGTTATGTAACTAGAATGAATCTTAGAAAGGATTTTGACCATACTTATGGCTTATTTTAAAGATAAGGTAAGCTGAGCTGAAATGTTGGCCAAAGTTATAAAGTGGTCCTGGAGCTGTGAACAGGAAGGCCAGGGTCTAACTGGGGACTCTTCTTCCCTAACATTTCAAAATTCACTTAACCTTTCTGCAAATAAAAGCTTAATATGATAGGGGCGCTTGGGTGGCTTAGATGGTTAACAGGTCAGCTCTCAATTTTGACTCAGGTCATAATCTTGGGATCCTAGAAGTAAGCTCTGCATCCAGCTCTGCACTCACTGGAGAGTCGGCTTGAGAATTCTCTCTCTACCCCCCTCCAACTTGCATTTTCTCTCTCTCTCTCTCTCTCAAATAAATAAACCTTTAAAAAAAAGACAAATACAATAGATAAAAATCAGTCATGTGGTTTATGCACTTGAGCAAAGATATCTAAATTATCAAGCAGATGCTGAATCAGTCACAAATTTATGGTGAATTAACTTAACTATGTGAAATTTCTATTTTATAAGTCAAAAAAAGAAAAGCTAAATGGCAATCTTAGCAACTATGATTTTCTGACAATATCATCGTCCTCCTTCTTATCCACACAGAAATGTATGAAACAACTTACCAAAGATAAATTCCAAGGTGGTCCACATGGGAAGTGGCCAGAAAGTCTCCAGTAGGAGACATAGTAACGTTGAGAGGAGCGGAGTCCAACAAAAAACTGTCTATAAGGCTATAAAATGAATTACAAAGTTAAAGTATTTAAACTCTATCAAAAAAGGACATAACTCACAAAATATATTTTTGCTAAAAGAACAAGGGAGATGAAGAAAATATTCATTTTTGATTTTCACTAATCAATACCAGAAAGCTATCACTAATAAAGAGCTTTGTCAAGTAAATTAGTATGTAAAAATAATCTATCTTAATAAGAAAGAGAGAGAACATTAAATATACCAATTGACTGAAGAAGGAGTTTCAGCAATAGGGAAAATACTAGAGGAAATGCTCTATTTTTCTGGAACACCATTTTGGCAGACTGACTTGGGGACAAATTCTGAAGATGTAACATATTTAAAATAAATCTGATTATCAGTACTCTCCTGTATTTTTGTTATTCCAGTGAAATTTTAAAAAGGCTTAGGAAAGAAAGGGAAGTAATAAAATAAAATGGCTGTAAATAAGAGAAAGAAAATAATGGAAAAAACTTTTGAGCACTTCTACCTACTTTCCAAATAGGTAACTTACTCTATGTGAAACATGAAAATTCAGTCTGTAGAGCATAACTATAAAACAGCTTATGGAAACCAATCTCACAACTTTGAAACACTTGGAGGAGCTAAAAAGTTGGGGAGGAATGAGGAGTGATCACACCCAGGTAGGAGACACAAAAGAGGATTCTCAAGAGAACGAAATGATTGAGATAAGCCTTACAAATGAACAGGATCTCAGTGGATGTTGCTAGCAGAGAAAGTACTTCCTGGCTGAGGGAAATATGGAGGTAAAATAAGAAGAAATAAAATTGGGTAGGAGCGAGAAGTGGTTTGGTACATAAGAAGTACATAAGCATAAGGCTACAAATAGCACCTTGAATACCAAACACTTGAGTTTGTTTTTATCTTTTAATGAGTGGAAAAATCACTAAAGGTTTTTGAACAGATAGTGGTGTAATCTTTATTTCCACAAGAAAATTTGCAATCAGAATGTAGAATATATGTGAATAGGAAGTATAGTGAGATTATGGTAGCAGTCATCTAACCTAGCAATAAAGATCTGCACTAGAATGGTAGTGGCAGGAAGTGAAACAAGGTAATCTAAATAGAAAAATAAACGTCTAACCTGGGTTAGGCGCCTGGGTGGCTCAGTGGGTTAAAGCCTCTGCCTCCGGCTCGGGTCGTGATCCCAGGGTCCTGGGATTGAGCCCTGAGTCAGGCTCTCTGCTCGGCGGGGAGCCTGCTTCCCTCTCTCTGCCTGCCTCTCTGCCTACTTATGATCTCTGTCTTTCAAATAAATTAATAAAAATCTTAAAAAAAAAAAAAGAAAGGTCTAACCCACTGGCATCTTGCAGAGGAGGCTTCTTACGCAGGCTGAGTGTGAGTACTTTGTATACTTTAAGAGAAGCATACGGGTTTTAATCACAGCAAACTACGTTATTCACTGAAGCCAAGACATTATCCATGGAAAAGCAGAGCAAAATGACTGAAATTTAAAATCCACATTAAGGGGCACCTGTGTGGCTCAGTCGTTTAAGCACCTGACTCTTGATTTTGGCTCAGGTCATGATCTCAGGGTCATGAGATGGAGTTCCATGTCAGGCTCCATGCTAGGCATGGAGCCTGCTTAAGATTCTCTCTCTCTCCCTCTTTCTGCCCCTCCCCCTGCTCTCTTTCTCTCAATCTCTCCCCCCCAACGCCCAAAAAAACCTCCACGTTAAATAAAACAAATTATTTCAAGAAAAAAAAAAATAACAGCAGTTAACATTTTTTAGTGCTTCATGATAGAAGTACCCTGAGTACTTGAGTCTATTTAATTTAATCCTCACAACCTTCTGAGGCAGATCTGTCCTTACTACAAGATAAAAAAAATGAGGTTCAGAAGATTTAAAAACCTGTTCAAGGTGGAAAGCAACCAAACCACAAGCAGTCTGAGCTTTTAATCACTATAAATTGAGCAAAACTGAAACTAAAGATACAATAAACAACTCAATAGTATATACAGACCCAGAGGATGCTTACGCTGGTGATTCATGGAACACAACTCTAAGCAGCTCAAATGTAAATGAAGATTGTCCTGTGGCAACATTAAGTGACTTGTTCATGATAAAATCTCTTTCTCAATTTGTTCAGAGTGATTAAAAATGTAACCTTTAAATAATGAATGCAAGATAAGTAAACAAGACTAAAATAAGGAGCATTGAAGATATACAGTGAAGTGTGCTTGGGACAATGACTACTGTTAAATTCTTAGTTTGGGGAAAAAAGATGAGTAATAACCTGTCTGATTTCTGTTCAAACCTACTTTGGAAGCTCACAGGAATGGCTTCCCTTAGGGATTAAGGTGATTTGAGAAGAAAGGAAATATTTGTTAAACACTTATTATATGCCAGAGACAGTTAAATTATGTTAATTCACTGAATCCCAACAACCCAGAGCATAAACATCATCTCAGTGTATACAGATGAAAACTGAACCTAAACACAACAACTTCAGATTTTACCATGTCTTGTGTCTTGTTTAATATTCATTAAAAGTTATCTGAGGGTTGAAATGTCCTAACACATTTAGAATCTGTTAAAAAGAGAATCTAATGCTTGAACAAATTTATTTTACTTGATACTATAATTATTTTGTCAAATTCTTTGTGCAACTTAATTTCCACAGCTGTTGTGTGTGGGTGGATTGGCTGTTCATTATGTAAAAGCATCAAACAGAGAAAGGTGGTTTCCACACACACAGTGTATTTTACACTGCCACATTAGTTCAAAAAGTGTAAGTGTACAGGCTTAATCCCAGACCTAACTACCATATAGTCTTCTGTTGATCCCACAAAACGAAAAGTCCTAGCTAAATTTGTTTTTTTGAGAGAACATTAGTAAAATTCCCATTCTAATGGATCTGATTTTCAAGCACAGAGAATTGCATATACAGGTAACATTACGTAATTTCTTTTCTTTTTAAAGATTTATTTTTTTAACTAACAAATAATTTATTATTTGCCCCAGGGATACAGGTCTATGAATCATCAGTCTTACACACTTCATGGCACTCACCATAGCACATACCCTCCCCAATGTCCATAACCCAGCCACCTTCTCCCTGCAACTCCCAGTTTGTTTCATGAGATTAAGAGTCTCTTATGGTTTGTCTCCCCCCTGATCCCATCTTGTTTCATTTTTTCCCTCCCTACCCCCATGACTCCCCGCTCTGTCTCTCAAATTCCTCTTATCAGAGAGATCATATGATAATTATTGTTAAAGATTTATTTTATTTATTTTTTTTTAGATTTTATTTATTTATTTGACAGACAGAGATCACAAGTAGGCAGAGAGGCAGGCAGAGAGAGAGGAGGAAGCAGGCTCCCCGCTGAGCAGAGAGCCCGATGCGGGGCTCGATCCCAGGACCCCGGGATCATGACCTGAGCCGAAGGCAGAGGCTTAACCCACTGAGCCACCCAGGTGCCCCTAAAGATTTATTTTGAGAGAGACAGAGCAAGACAGCACACATCCGTAAGTGCAGGGTGGGAGAGAAACAAGGTGAAAGAGTCTTAAGCAGACTCTGCACTGAGCACAGAACCCACTTTGGAGCTCAGTCTCATGATGCCTAGATCATGACCTGAGCCAAAACCAAGAGTCAGACACTTAACTAACTGCCTCACCCACATACCCCTAAGTAATTTCTGACTATATTCTAAACAAATGTAGACAGTGTCTAAATGTTCAATTTTCAAAATGAGAGAATTACCTTACAAAGGTATCTTTAATGAATAGAATAAGAGAGATGGTTTTGCCTCAGTGAGAAAGTCCAAAACAATGTTCTGTTCCAACTATTTTCATGTAATGGTCCACAGAAAGCAGGGGTCAGAGGGCAAGGAATAACAAAATGCAAAATTCTATTAAACTATTTACTTTTATATTTTTCTTATCTCAAAGGGGTCCAACCTGAACTTCTAATATATTAAAAACAACCAGTAATAAGAGGGGTAATTGTAGGAGATGGCAGATAATTTCAGAGATAAAAATTTCAATTCTGCTTCTCAGAGAATCCTACAAACACAAGAATATTTTTAGCATTTCAAACACTTTACAGGAAACAGTTCAGAATCTATACAATTTGTTTTAGATAGGTACTACAACAGATGGATATACCTGTATGTTGCCACACTCAAAGGTTTGCTCAAAGATAGTCTGACTTTTCAGACCATGTAATAAGTAAATTCACTCTTTAAATATTTAACATGTTATATAAATGATGAAACTGCTTACTGAAGAAAGAACTAGGAATATCCAAAGACTGCCCTGGTAATTGTTTTTAAAAAGAGGGGGAATCACGGGGCGCCTGGGTGGCTCAGTTGTTAAGCATCTGCCTTTGGCTCAGGTCATGATCCCAGGGTCCTGGGATCAAGTCCCACATCAAGCTCCCTGCTCCACGGGGGGGCCTGCTTCTCCCTCTCCCACTCCCTCTGCTGTGTTCCTTCTCTAGCTGCATCTCTCTCTGTCGAATGAATGAATGAATAAATAAATAAATAAATAAATTGATTAAAAAAAAGAGGGGGAATCAAAAAACCCAACAGTTCCCTATGGTCATATGGCAAACTATGATCTTCACTTCCTTATTACCTTCTACATCAACAAAATCAATTCATCCTTAGAACATGACACAACCAAGAAAGGTTGATTACTGCAACTACTGGGAAATCTGTTTCTTTATCCTATGCTTATCATAGCAAAATGTCACTTAAAAACTATGCCACCTTGGGTTAATCATATCTCTGAGTCTCCATTTCCTCATTTGTAAAATGGGACTAATAACAGTACTAATACCTACAGCTATTAGGATATGAAGGAAGATAAAAATAAAAGCATATAAAGTGCCTGGCACTCCTGGTAAGTGTCAGCTTAGTTACAATTAGGCAGCATCAGTTGTGTGATACTGCTTTTCAAGCTTTCTCATTGGCTTTGGCTCATAGCTAAACCAAATAAGCACTTGTGTTTTTCTTTTTAAAGTATATTTTGTGGGATGCCTGGGTGGCTCAGTTGGTTAAGCGGCTGCCTTTGGCTCAGGTCATGATCCCAGCATCCTGGGATCGAGTCCCATACCGGGCTCCTTGCTCGGCAGGGAGCCTGCTTCTCCCTCTGCCTCTGCCTGCCTCTCTGTCTGCCTGTGCTCGCTCTCTCTCTCTCTAACAAATAAATAAAAAAAAAATCTTAAAAAAAAATAAAATAAAATATATTTTGGTTCAATCAATTGGTATAGAAATTATTAATTTTCTTTTAACAATCCCTATGTGACTCATTTCTTGCTTGTGCGTCTCCCAACGTCCCTCTGTATTCACTTAATATTGTCTCAGTGCTCATCTCAAAATAAAATATCAGAGAATGGAAAACCTGTCAGCTTTAAATCTGTTCAGTTTTTTTTTTTAAGATTTTATTTATTTATTTGACAGAGAGGGATCACAAGTAGGCAGAGAGAGAGAGAAGGGGAAGCAGGCTCCCCGCTGAGCAGAGAGCCTGATGTGGGGCTCGATCCCAAGACCCTGAGATCATGACCTGAGCCGAAGGCAGAGGCTTTAACCCGCTGAGCCACCCAGGCGCCCCTAAATCTGTTCAGTTTTTTACTGAAGTAAGAAATTCAGCAAAAAGGCCAAGGCTGAATCAAAGACTGGTAGCTCTGAATGCTACTTTCAGATCCTAATTCTTCCATTCCAAAGATAAACTTTTACCACGTTTAAAAAATACTTTGCCAATTTAGTACTAGTGAACAATAACCCATCTCTTCCACCTAATGTGAACTGAAGCTAAAAAGGTAAGTGAAAAAAGCATTATGCCAACTCTGTTACTTGTACAACTACTATAAAGAAATTCAATTATAATACTCATTTTTAGAAGACGGTAAAAGTTCAAGGAACAACAGACTAACAATATTCCTCATGTAGCCTTCAAAAAAAGGGGTTTTTAAAAATTTAGGAAATACCAACACTAATTAAAGCCAGGAGATACAGCCAACTAATTAGGTTTTGTTTTACTATATTTTAAGTGAAAAAGAGACACACCTGTGAACAAGAGTCCCTAGTTATTAGAGCTGGACCCATTAGACACTATTGCTGTGTACATTCCAAATCTTGTATGTATACTGGTTAGACAGCTATGCCTCATTCCTATATGAAACTTAAAGGGAAATGAGTACATCAGGGTTTTTCCTTTCTAAAGGTCAAATTGCTTTCAGGAATGAACTTATCAATTCCTGAGAAAAGAGGAAGTATTGGGCAGAGCTTTATTTAGGAATATTTCAGAGGCTTAAAAAGCGCCATCTTCCTTCTCACTTTCCCCACCTTACTTTATGGTATGTTCCTCCCATCAAAATGGACACTTCATTGTTCCCATCACTACTTTCACACTTGTCTAGGAAATTCTGTTAAGTGATATGATTTTAAACTGTGTCTATTTCTATATAATTTTCAACAACAAACTTAGCTCCCTTGCTCTCTCTCTCTGTAGGTCTCCACTGTTCAAATTATTTATCAGAAGTAGGAAATTTTTCTCTTTAAATGCTGTTTTTGTAACAAGTTTGACTATGAAACAGATTTATGAACACTGCTGGGTTTTACCCAAATCTTTAAGAAACACATTTTCATTGCTTTAAGGTATCTAAACCATCTTCTTTTGAGAATTATGTAAGAGACAGAAAATACTAGGGTTTTCAGCCTTTTAAATTAAATTCAATATAAACAATGACAAAAACACACTCAACAGAGTTTGCAGTTCTAAAGTCAATCTCTATTTTGGAGTATCAAAAAGGTCAAATGAGCTTTCTTAAAGTTTATGCAACTTACTTCTATATCTCAATTTTGCAGGAGAGATTGCATTTTCCTTACTACTATCTTTTATAGCACTACTCCCTGACGTTTAAAAGATCAAAAACACTCTAAGGACAAAATAGAGTAAGGTCAGAAAAATCCCCAAATACATTCGCATTCAAAAGGGACACAACCATTAACTATAGGTAAAAGTTACAAGTAAAGACAATGACTGAGAAATCTTCTGACAGAGGTTAGGGATTTAAAAATAAACTCACCACCCAGATGGAAGGTCCCAAGTTCTAACAGAACAATCCATTGAAGCACTTATTAACCAACGACCATCAGGACTGAAAGTCTTCAAATTAAAAAGAAAAAAAAAATACATATATAATGTGTAGATGCTTAATGTCTGTGTATTTGACATGTTAAAGAATGTAAGAAATGAAAGTAAGATGCAGGCTTCATGAAAAATAATTTTCATGAGTAAAATTTAGATTATTTTATAAAAAAGAAGGTACTATTTCTTACATACCACTGTTTGGATATAGGTAAGAGTTAAGTTTTTATGCGAATTACAAAAAGCTTTAAAAGTTAACATTATCATCCAATTTTCCAGAGGAAAAGATTACTCCATAATCTTCTATACTTAGGAGACAGTTAATAAACTGAATACAAAACATTTTTGGCATAAAAATGCTATTCTGAGGACATTTAATTAGAAATATTTTGTTAGCCTAATTTCATTTATAAAGTTCTCTGAAACAAAAGTTTCACTAAAGAGTTTATAATATTAGACTTACTTTCTAAGAATCCAAAATGATTTTGAAGAATATAAATTCTCTTAAAATATTAAAGTCACTAAAGAGGGGCGCCTGGGTGGCTCAGCGGGTTAAAGCCGCTGCTTTCGGCTCGGGTCATGGTCCCGGGGTCCTGAGATCGAGCCCCGCATCGGGCTCTCTGCTCGGCAGGGAGCCTGCTTCCCTTCCTCTCTCTCTCTGCCTGCCTCTCTGCCTGCTTGTGATCTTTGTCAAATAAAAAAAAAAAAAAATAAATAAAGTCACTAAAGAATAACTTCAAATTTTACTTGTAGCTTCAGTTAAAAAACTTTTAAAATGATGTCTCATTTCCAAAATATAATTTAAAAACTACAGTAATCAGAATTTTAAAATAAACTTAAATAATAAACTACTTATGCTACCTTAAAGTAGCTATATTTGTTCTCTTAATATAAATATAAGTAATATTTATATGATATGGTATAGTAATATGATAATATAAAAATATGACAAAGAGCTCTCATTTTCCTGTAGCACATATGAGGCTTAGATCAGCTCGTATGTGAAAGAAGACCCCAAAACAAAAAACTTTAATTTTTGTAATGGTAGATTATTTATCTAGGATTCTAAACACACCACAGGGATTATGACCATCCATATTAACAGATGATAATGGGATAAGCAGATTCCAATCTGTTTAGTTGGTTGCAGTGATATAGTGGAAACTCAAATCTTAAAGTACTCAAATCTTAAAGAACCCAATTTACAGAATAGTGCACATTAACAAAGGATGGGGAAAAATGACTCTCAAAGGTAAAGTCACATCATAAATGCTCATAGATTTAATTGAACAGGAGTAGCTTATTACTAAGTAGAAGATAATCCAGACACACAAGGTCAAAGTAACATCTGCAAAGGAAAGAAATACAAAGAGCAAGTTGACACTGCCTGCTTTCAAAAATGCATCCAAAAATTTCATCAAAATTACTCCACTCCTGCCCTCATTTCTATAGATGTTATCACAACAAATTCTGTCAATAGGTAGTTCTGCCAATCTCCTATCTGCAGAACAACACTATTTCCTGACTTTTTCCCCCTATTTTAAGGAAATGGGTAACCATTACAAATTCTGATTTTTGGTGTGAGAATGGATAAATAAACGTAGCTGTTGGAATTGCCAGTGAATAGCTCAGATCTTGTTTTAATTTTTTCCTGTTTTCAAGTAAATTAAGGTGTCTGTAACTGATGAAAAAGAGCAATACATATTTAATATAGTCCTCAGCATACACTTTTCAAATTATCATATCCCATTATATCATATCACATGTCCACTATAAGAACATAACAGCATATCACATATCCTACTATGAGAATGTAATAGTAAGCTAAAATACATTTTTATTGATTAAACTCTTTCAGAGCTAAGAAATATAAACTAGAAATAACACTGAACTAGAATAAACCAGATACCAGATACTTCAGGTCCTTACTATTAATTTGTTATACACGCAGAAAATCAGAAATGAGTTCTCTCAGCCTAGTTTACGATTAAATTAAAAATTATATACTTAGGTTTCAATAGGTCATTCATTCTCCAACATATACTTTAGCCTTATTTAGAGTTTAAGAGAAAAAGATGAAATCTGGGATTTATACTTTACCCATTTACCCTGATGGGATTAACTCCCTGAGAAATATTAAACTTTAACTTCTAATTTTCTTTAAAAATCTATTCTTTGAAAATTAGCTTCCAAATTATTTATCTTGAGTATCTCATGTGATAAATTTAATGCTACTAAAAGATAATAGTTATTTTTACCCTAAATAGAAAAAGAATTTAGTCAAGTTCTATTTAAACATCAAAAGTTTGTTTTACCAGGTCATTTATTTGGCCTTGGTGTCCAGAAAACTCTCTGACAATCTTCCTAGTTTCAATGTCCAGAACACTAATGGAAAAGTCATCCAAAGCAAGTCCCAGAATGCCACTAGCAAGAAAAATACACAAGTTTTAATAAAAAACCAACAAATCTTTAACTAAAATCTCAGTCATTTTTATTTTGCTCCTTATCAAGTATACCCATGGGGAAATTAAGCAAAATTCTGTTCTTTTGCATTAAATGTCAATTTTCTCACTTGGTAAATTATGTACTTATATTAAGATTTTCACTAAAATCATCAAGAATAAAATCCATAATCATTAAAGGAAAAACTTTACCTGTCTCTATGTAGCAGCATTATATTTGGAGATGAATCAAGGCTCATAGAATGGATTAAAATTTTGTTTTTAAAGTTCCAAAACTTGAGTAATCCTTCACTACCAGTTGTAATCGTCAACTGGTTTAATCCATCTACTGCAACACCTCTGACAGATCCTTTATGAGCTTTAAAGCACACGTTAAAAGAAAAAAATAAGAATTGGCATTGCCTCTTTGAACACTACACAAAGTAATTCCTTCATTTAAATATCTAAGTTCCCTTAAAATCTTGAAATTAAGCTGGATTCCAGGGCAAAGGGAGATTATTATATTGCTCTAGATAAAACAAACCCATCAGGTTGATGCTACAAAGGATAAGATTTTCTGTTTAATGCCAAGGGGAAGAAAACAAAAATTTTAATTTGTATAATATCCACTTTCCCCAATCTGTTGATGATTTCATTCTCTTTAAGAATTTCAACATGGTGTTTATAATAGATATAATAGCAGTAACTGCCAGATAGGGTTGGCAATCACCCACCTACAACTTTAGCAAATCACTTGGCACTCGAGAATTTAATAAATGCCAGAGACAATTATTAGCCTTGTATCTTTCTATATTATTATTTTTTAAATAAGAAAAAGGAAAAAAATTCAATACCTTGATCCTCACCAAAACTTCCTCGATGTATACCAGACTGCATATTATATACATCTACAGCTCCTGATGAGAGACCAATTACAGCAAAGTTTCCACAAGAAGTTATATCTACTGCCTTAGAAAAAAAAAAAATTTAAACAAAAATACGGAAAATAAGATTTTTACTATACTTTATCCTTTACAAATATCTTTTTATCTATTAATTATCTCTTTAAAAAAAGAAGCATGCTAAATGAATTGCCTCATTAATTTTCTTAAACACAATGTAATTATACTTGGACATATAAGAATTATCTGCTTGATCCTATTTCTATTCTCTAAGAAACATGAAGAAATATTATCCAAGAAAATAAAACATAACCAAAGTTAACTCAATTGAAATGTACAAACTTAGAAGAACTCTATTTCTGTTGGCTTTCCATTTTTAATTTATTCATAACAGTGCTACTGTCAAAGTATTCCACTGCCTAATTTCTTTATGTTACCTTACTTAAATAATTGCCTCTACAGCTGATATAAAACTGAAAACATATCATTAGTTAGTTTGTCCAAAGAAAAAGCCAAAATATCTTGATTATACACACTAGGAGGGGAATACATAAGATATTCCATAGAAAACATTTAGTTTGTAAGTAGTTTCTATAAAATAAACTCATATTTTAATATTAAAATGTCACAGGGGCACCTGGGTTGCTTGTTGGTCGGGCAACTGCCTTCAGCTTGGGTCATGATCCCAGGGTCCTGGGATGAAGCCCTACATCTGGCTCCCTGCTCAGCAGGAAGCCTGCTTCTCCCTCTCCTACTCCCCAGCTTGTGCTCTCTTGCTCGCTGTGTCTCACTCTCTGTCAAATAAATAAATAAAATCTTTAAAAATAATATTAAAATGTCAGTATTATACTAACAAGATGTCTTTTTTCCTATGTTAAAAAGTGAGACTGGATATATACTAGATGGCCAGAGAAATCCCTGATTGCCACCGTGTGTCAATCAGATATCATTGATAAAGTAATTGAAAAACCTGGTGAATTTATGCCTAAAGAGAGAGATGACTTTTAATACCTATAAGAAAATATTTAATAGAGGCTATTAACTGTGCAAAGAAGCATGTAACTGATAACCAAGTCAAGAAAAATTTACATAGAATTCTCAGAAGTATGTTCCATTACATATATATTTTTCTAGATAATTATAGTTGTATTCCTTAAAAAATATTTTAGGCGGGGCACCTGGGTGGCTCAGTGGATTGAGCCTCTGCCTTCGGCTCGGGTCATGATCTCAGGGTCCTGGGATCGAGCCCCGCATCAGGCTCTCTGCTCAGCGGGGAGCCTGCTTCCCCCCCTTCTCTCTGCCTGCCTCTCTGTGTACTTGTGATCTCTCTCTGTCAAATAAATAAATAAAATCTTAAATAAAATATTTTAGGCAGCAAATTATGGACTCATTTTTTTAAAAGATTTTATTTATTTACTTTTTTTAAAAGATTTTATTTATTTGTTAGAGAGAGAGAGATCGAGCACAGGCAGAGAGAGAGGCAGGCAGAGGCAGAGGGAGAAGCAGGCTCCCCGCAGAGCAAGGAGCCCGATATGGGACTCGATCCCAGGACGCTGGGGTCATGACCTGAGCCGAAGGCAGCCGCTTAACCAACTGAGCCACCCAGGCATCCCAAGATTTTATTTATTTTGAGAGAGAGAGAGAACATGAAAGGAGAGAGGTCAGAGGGAGAAGCAGACTCCCTGCCAAGCAGGGAGCCTAATGCAGGACTCAATCCCGGGACTCCGGACCTGAGCCGAACGCAGTCACTCAAACAACTGAGCCACCCAGGTGCCCCAAATTATGGACCAATCTTAAAAAATATCCTATTTTCCTAAGTAGAACACATATATAATCTTACCTATTTTCAATAACTTATAAATATTTGTACTGTGTTATATAGTTATGCTCTCAGAAACTAATGGAGATATTTGGCTATATCCTTCAAGTAATAAAGGCCACTAGAATTTACATTTATTTTAATATGATTTATTACTGTTAATGGGCCTGTTTCTGGCTCCTTTTCTAATTTAGTCATTATCTATTATCAAATATAGCAATTATCAAAAATGAGTAAGCTGAGGGAATTACCTTGGGTAACAATCTGTACTTTAAGCACAGATCTCTGATAAATACTTTTGTTTGTTACTTATTGGTTACTGGTTTTGTTCCAAGTAGCTTTGTGTTTGCCAGACAAATGACACAGCACCATTTAAGTATCATATACTAGATGTTACATGAGTGATCACTGTAAGCTATGAGTTAACATAGGTCCTAGAATGAGTGGTTGTAGGTTCAAATTCCAGCTCTTTCATTTACTAGCTTTGCTGACCTTAGGCATGTTCATCATTATTACATTAAGCCTCAATTTTATCATCTATAAAAAAAGACTAACAACAGACAATATCATGGGATTGTTGCAAAGATAATATAAAATAATACATGTTAGGCACAGAACTTGGGAGAAAGTAAGCACACAAAAAAATGTTAGCTGTAATTATCATTACCTAGTACACAGCTACTCAAAACTGTGTAGGTAAACTTAAGAAGCTTAAGATAAAATCTCTATGATTCTGAAAATAGTTTTAAGTACTTAAAACTGGACTTTGTACTGTGGAGAATAGAGCATACACACTTATAAAACACTATGTCCAAAATAGGATCAAATGTGGAATTGCACTTTTATTTATTTATTTATTTATTTATTTGACAGAAAGATACCACAAGCAGTCAGAGAGGCAGGCAGAGAGAGAGGGGGAAGCAGGCTCCCTGCTGAGCAGAGAGCCCGATGCGGGGCTCGATCCCAGGACCCCAAGATCATGACCTGAGCCGAAGGCAGAGGCTTAACCCACTGAGCTACCCAGGCACCCCGGAATTGCACTTTTAATAAGTAAGCAATAGAGGTATTCACTATTAAATCTAGTTAAGTTCAGCAAGATTTCAATATACTAGCAATGAACAAAACAAAATTAAGGAACGAACTCCATTTATATTAGCATTAAAAAGAATAAGATACCAGGAAAAACTTAACAAAGAAGTATGAGACTTGTACACTGACAACTACAAAATATTGCTGACAGAAATTAAAGCTCTAAATAAATGGAAAAACATCACATGTTTGTTGATCAGAAGTAATGTTAAGATGGTAATGCTCCTCAAATTGATCTATGGAATCAACAAAACCTGTATCAAAATCCTAGCTGCTTTCATTGCAGAAATTGACAAACAGATCCTAAAATTCACCTGGAAATGCCAGAGACCAGAACTGCCAAAACAATCTCGAAAAAAGAAGAACAAACTTGGAGGATTCAATCTTTGATTTCAAAATTTAATACAAAGATACCTTAGTCAAGACAGTATGGTACTGACTAATAACAGACATATAAAACATTAGAAGAGAATGGAGAAATCTAGAAATAAACCCTTACATTCTTGTCAAATTTATTTTTGGCGAACATGAGAAGACTGCAATGAGGTAAAGAATATAGTCTTTTGAATATGATGCTCTGACAACTAGATATCCAAATGCAAAAAATAAACCTGGATCCCTACATTACACCATACATAAAAATTAACTCAGAAAGGACCACTGATTTAAATTAAGAGCTAAAATTATGAAACTCTTAGATCAAATCACAGGGGTAAATCTTCATGGCCCTCAGTCAGGCAATGATTTCTCAAAAACCACAAGCAATTAAGAAAAAAAAGACAGGCTGGACTAAATCAAAATTAAAAACTCTTCCACTGAAAACGATATCAGTAATAAAATGAAATGGAAGCCCACAGAATAGGGGAAAAAACATTACAGATCACATATCTGATAAGGGACATGCATCCAGAATATATAAAGAACATTTACAACTCAATATAAAAAGACAAATAACCCCTTGAAAGTGCAGAGACTTAAACAGACATTTCTCCAAAGAAGACATATGAATAGTCAATAAGCATATGAAAGATGCTCAACATTGTTAAGTCATGAGGGAAACACAAATTTAAATCGCAATGAGATACTACTTCATACCAACTAGGATGACAATAATCAAAAAGGCAGACAATCATAAGTGTTGGCTAGGATGGACAGAAATTAGAAACCTTATACACTGCTAGTAGAAATGTAAAAAGATATATTCACTTTGGAAAAGAGGTTAGCAGTTCCTCACAAATGTTAAACACAGAGCTGCATTATGACCTAACAATTCTAGTCCTAGGTATAAATGCAGAGAAACAAAAACATATGTTCACATAAAAACTTACGCAATGTTAGCATTATTTATAACAGCGAAGAAGGCGAAACAACATAAATCCCATCAAATGATCAATGGCTAAATAAAATGCGGTTTAACAAAATGGCATATTATTCAGCAATAAAAGGAGCAAAGTATTAAACATGCTACAACATGAATAAACTCTGAAAACATTACCCTAAGTGAAGGAGAAGCCAATCAGAAAGACCATATATTATATGATTCCATTTAAATTAAATGCCCAGAATAGAAAATCTATAGAAATAAAAAGCACATTGTAGTCACCTAAGTTAAGGAGATGG
This sequence comes from Taxidea taxus jeffersonii, assembly GCA_003697995.1. Classification (NCBI taxonomy): domain Eukaryota; kingdom Metazoa; phylum Chordata; class Mammalia; order Carnivora; family Mustelidae; genus Taxidea; species Taxidea taxus. The sequence goes on from RCUC01132645.1 coordinate 42,126, forward strand.
GAGGGGGGAAGTGACTAAATGGAGTTTCTTTCTTTTTCTTTTTTTTTTTTAAGATTTTATTTATTTAGGGACACCTGGGTGGCTCAGTTGGTTAAGCGGCTGCCTTCGGCTCAGGTCATGATCCCAGCGTCCTGGGATCGAGTCCCACATCAGGCTCCTTGCACAGCAGTGAGCCTGCTTCTCCCTCTGCCTCTGCCTGCCACTCTGTCTGCCGGTGCTTGCTCCTGCGCTCTCTCTCTGTCTGACAAAATAAATAAATAAAATCTTAAAAAAAAAAAAAAAAGATTTTATTTATTTATTTGACAGACAGAAATCACAAGTAGGCAGAGAGGCAGGCAGAGAGAAAGGAGGGAGCAGGCTTCCTTCCGAGCAGAGAGCCCGACTCGGGGCCTGATGCGGGGCTCAATTCCAGGACCCTGGGATCATGACTGAGCCCAAGACAAAGACTTTAACCCACTAGCCAGCCAGGCGCCCCCAGAATAGAGTTTCTTTCTGAGGTGATAAGAATATTCTAAAATTGGACTGATTGAATTTTAGTAATGACTGCACAATCCTATGAATATACTAAAAATCACTGAAATATACTTTAAATGAGAGAATTTTATAGTATGTGAGTTATATCAGTAAAACTGTTTTTAAAAAAGCAGAAGCAACAATTCTGCAAACCAAATTTGACACTGCTACTTTACATCTTAAATCTGAATCCAATGAAGTAGACTTACATGTAAACAAAAGCAAACAAAAACAAAATTTCTTAACAGAAGTAAACTTTTAAGTAAACACTGGCATTTTAAGAAAGGCTTAGAATTGAAGTCAGAATTTCTCTACAAGGACTTCTCAAGAGACAAACATAAGAAAAGAAATAGAAGATTTAAATAACTTCTTTATTAAAGAGTTAACTAAATCTTATCCCTATAACGGAAAAATCAAGAAAGAAAGAAAGGAAAGAAAAAGAAACATTAAGATTCACAATCCCCAAATATAGTACTGTACTATATATTCAACATAATTAAGGTAAGAAATTTCATTGATAAATGCTGAATTCATCTTCAAAGCGTATTCTGAGTAATCCTATATCAATTAGAAAACTAAAATAATATACTATATCTGATTAAGAAAAGCTTAACTTAAACCCAATATAAATCTCTACAGTTGCAAAACTTAACATTATTAGGGAATAATTTCAAAATGTTAAATATTTTCTTTCAACCAATATTATCATTAATAAACCTGAGTATAACAAGATTACCACAGACAGTTTTATAGGAGAAAATGCTCTTATCAAAAACTCACGCTCACTTACAGTTGCAGTTATGTCATCTTTCTTCAGCTCTTTTGGCTTGAGAAAGTAAGCACCTATTGTAGATCTCTGATAGTTCCAGGTTGAACAAGATAATTTACCTTGATGACAAGCAATGATACTATCCCAGTCACTTTCACGAGCTTCCTCTAAAACATAATAAAATAATAAATCAAATTATATTTCATTCCCTCATTCATTCGCCTATTATTTGTTAAGTGTATAATATTCATGTTTTCATTAAGCTCTAGACACATGATGGTTTACAGGTAATTCTGGATAGCACTGAGCTTCTAATCTAACAAGAGATCTGATTAGAAGAAACTATATTGCTTCTCGGCCTTTTGGCTAAGATCAAGTATAAAACAAACTATAATAAAGAATATAGTGTCTTATAAAAGCACTCAGGAAGTTTACTAAGAGATTTAAGGACAGAAATAACTGGCTCCCAGAAAGAAGGAGTAAAGCAAATAGCAATTAATGGGGGAGCAGGAAACAGGGACACAAACAGGTTCAAGAGTAACATGAACAAAATAAAGCACAGCAAGTATTTTCCTGAGGATAGGAAGAAGGCAAGGCAACTGGGGCCACACATCACAAAGGATCATGAAAGCCACGTTATGGAGAGGAAACTGCATCCTACAAGTAATAAGGGCCTCTGAAAAGTTTTTAAGCAGGTGAGTGACATGATTCAGATGTTTTAGGAAGATCACTCAGCTCTAAGACAAAAAATAGGATGGTGGTCAAAAATAAATTTACAGAAAAAAGAAACCATCATCTGGTTGATATAATAACCTTGAAATGGAAATGGTGCCTTATTTCTATGCTAGCTTTCACTGAACAATCCCAACACCTACCTATATTTTTCTTAGAATCATTTCTTTGAATCAAACACCACTCAAATGATGTAGCATAATAAGACCTCAGTGTATTTTGATTTTGATTAAATTAGAGCTGGATGTTCTCCATTCTTAACTTTTTAACATTAGTGCTTTTCATTATATCAGGCATATAACAGATTAAGAAGTGTTACAAAATGAAATACCAAACACTGTTTATTAATAGGTCTTACAGAGAAGAACAAAACCTGAAATTAAAAGGTAACAATTCCAAATTATAGGTAACTCTTTTTTGTCTTCACATTAGGTGTGCATGCACTAGGGAGTTACTTCCAAATGCTTATTAATATTTGCAAAAGCATTTTTTAAAATGAAGAAAATTTAAAAACAGATAGTAGGAAAAATAAAAAACAAAGTAGAACTTCTTGAAACAGGGTATTAAGTTACTTACCAGCTGCAAACTTTGTGATGGGTGGAAGTCTTACTGACATGGCATTCTGAAGTCCTTTACGTTTGACTCTTTTTTTATTTATTAATCCTAGGGTTGAGGGAGAGGGGAATACAGCTAAGACCTTCTTAATGAAATAAGTACATAACAGAAAAGCTAGCTATTCCTTGTCACATAACTACAAAGTTCAAGATACTCCTATTTAAGTCAGAAGCCATATAAAGATGTTATTACCACTATTATTTAATCATTTATGAAATTCAATCTATATAATTACATAAAAAACATAAGTAATTGAAAAATGAAAGTAAAAATAATCATTTTTACAGATGACCATCATATAGTCATGTTAATCAAGAAAAATAATCAAATAATTATTTGAAGTAATCATTTCATTGGACCAAATATAGAAACAAACAAACAAACAAAAAACCCAAAACAATGACTGGCACAAAAACAGACACATAGACCAGTGGAACAGAGTAGAGAGTCCAGATATGGACCCTCAACTCTGTGGTAAAATAATCTTTGACAAAGCAGGAAAAAATATACAGTGGAAAAAAGATAGTCTCTTCAATAAATGGTGCTGGGAAAATTGGACAGCTATGTGTAGAAGAATGAAACTCGACGATTCTCTTTCACCATACACAAAGATAAACTCAAAATGGATAAAAGACGTCAACGTGAGGCAGGAATCTATCAAAATCCTAAAGGACAGCATAGGCAGTAACCTCTTCGACATTGGCCACAGCAACTTCTTTCAAGACATGTCTCCAAAGGCAAAAGAAACAAAAGCAAAAATGAACTTTTAGGACTTTATCAAGATTAAAAGCTTCTGCACAGCAAAGGAAACAGTCAACAAAACAAAGAGGCAACTCCCGGAATGGGAGAAGATATTCACAAATGACAATACAGACAAAGGGCTGATATCCGAGATCTATATAGAACTCCTCAAACTCAACACCCCAAAAAAAGATAATCGCATCAAAAAATGGGCGGAAAACATGAACAGACACTTCTCCAAAGAAGACATACAAATGGCTAACAGACATGAAAAAATGTTCATCATCATAAGCCATCAGGGAGATTCAAATCAAAACCACATTGAAATACCACCTTACACCAGTCAGAATGGCCAAAATCAACAAGACAGCAAACAACAAGTGCTGGAGAGGATGTGGAGAAAGGGGAACCCTCTTACACTGTTGGTGGGAATGCAAGTTGGTGCAGCCACTTTGGAAAACAGTGTGGAGAGTCTTTAAGAAATTAAAAATAGAGCTACCCTATGACCCTGCAATTACACTACTGGGTATTTACCCCAAAGATACAGATGTAGTGAAAAGAAGGGCCATATATACCACAACGTTCAGAGCAGCAATGGCCACAGTCGCCAAACTGTGGAAAGAATCAAGATGCCCTTCAATGGACAAATGGATAAGGAAGATATATGGCCCATATACACTATGGAGTATTATGCCTCCATCAAAAAGGATGAATACCCAACTTTTGTATCAACATGGCCAGGACTGGAAGAGATTATGTTGAGTGAAATAAGTCAAGCAGGGAGAGTCAATTATGGAGCATAAGGAATAACACAGAAGACACTTGGGGGATGGAGAGAAGTGAGTTGGGAGGAAATCGAAGGGGGAGACAAACCATGAGAGACTGTGGACTCTGAGAAGCAAACTGAGGGTTCTCAGTTTGTTTCTCAACTGAGAACAAGAGACTGTGCAGGAGGGGGTGGGGGTCGGGGGTGGGGTGAGCTTGGTGGTGGGTATTATGGAGGGCACGTATTGCATGGAGCACTAGGTGTGGTGCATAAACAATGAATTTTGGAACACTGAAAAAAATTAAATTAAATTAAATAAAAAAAAAAAATTTAAAAAACCCACAATTGAGTTCGTATGGTGCAGTAATATCTAATATCATTGTAATTATTCTGTTGTAATTACAATGTTATATATTCTTATATGCTAACTATTAAATATTAAATATTGCAGGGTAGAAATACAATGAGCAAAGATCACTCCCATAATACTAGCAAAAAAATAAATTATTAGCAAATTATATTAAAATACATAAAATGCCACTGAATAATCTCAAATATGTAGGAACAATAGGAAAAAAACAAAAAAAAACTTCACTGAAATACAACTTAATGAGGATATATCATATCCATAGATGTGAAGATTATCTTAAAAATATCAATCTCTTCTGTGAATTTCAGTTATCACTTTGGATGCTGATTAAAAAATGATCCAAAAAGGCATGCCTGGGTGGCTCAGTCAGTTAAGTGTCCACTTTTGGCTGGGGTCATGATCCCAGCGTCCTGGGATCACGCCCCACATCAGGCTCCCTATTCAGTGGGGAGCCTGCTTCTCCCTCTCCCTCGTACTCTCTCTTTCAAATAAATAAACTTAAAAAAAAAAATCCTAAAACTCATCTGAAGTATATATATGCATAACAACTAGGACAGCAGCTTAAAAAGACTAATTATAAATAAAACTGAAAAACATTTTTGTTTAATATATAAAATCTCTCAAATGCTGGACATGATGGGGAGGGACAGAGAATAAAACAAACCCTTTTTCCAAAAAGATGGGACACTGCTTACTTTCTACTTCCTCTAAGTTCCCTTCCATGTTTAAAATCCTGCACTCTACAAATGGCTCCAATGAGATCATCAGTGTCCTCTGGGTGCCAGCAGTATGTGTTTACCATCCAAGATGTCTAATTATTTTCAGTAACTTTATAGCAACACCTCAATCACTTCCATAGCAACACTGATCTTAAGAATCTTACTACACTCAGGAGGCCTGGGTGGCTCAGTTGGTTAAGCAGCTGCCTCCGGCTCAGGTCATGATCCCAGCGTCCTGGGATCGAGTCCCACATCGGGCTCCTTGCCCGGCAGGGAGCCTGCTTCTCCCTCTGCCTCTGCCTGCCACTCTGTCTGCCTGTGTTCACTCTCTCTCTCTCTAACAAATAAATAAATAAAATCTTTAAAAAAAAAAAAAAAAAAGAATCTTACTACACTCTTCTGTACAAAGGTTTTTTAATTTCAGTCATGAAAAGAGGAAATTTATCAACAAAACTTCCTCTGGTTGTCTCACAGTATCTTGAAATATTTCTTTCATGACCAGTAGCTTTATTTTCACCTTGCAAGTGACCTACCGTGTCCTAAACTCTTGTTAAATTTTTCATGTATTGTGGAAAATGATTGAAGAGTTCCATCTTGACCTGTTGATATAGATAGAAAATACTTAGTCAAACTTCATCACAACAGTGGATCATTTGAATGACAGATATTATAAAATTAGATTCTTAAAACCTTAAAATTATAATTTGGAACACTTTAAAAGGAGAGCTGGATTGCAACTACCATATTCACCTGTGCATAGAACGTCAATTAGTAAGAACAAAGGATAAAATGAAGTACTAATAATTTTCAGCCGATTATCAGACTAGTCAAGGGCTACAGTTTCAGAATCTGACCATGCCTGAGAATCAATAAATAAAGTAACAATCCAAATGCAGATAATATCATCTACAATGTTTCCTGAAATATTCAAAAAGAATCTCATTTCCCCAGATTTCCAAATCACTCTAAGGGGTATCTGAATTTGCAAATTTGTAAATACCAAACCTAATAAATATTAAGTGCCCTGCTCTCAATACTTGCTTGAATAAACTAAAAGCACAAAATGGAAACTCACTTGCACTAAGAATTTGCTGTCCGTTTTGTCCATAATATCTGATTTTGGTAAGAGGAGCACTATGTCCCATTCTGAATCTCAAAAGCCGACCTTCACCTGTGGGACCATCAAATATCCATATCTGCAAAGAAATAAAAATATAAGGTTCTTTTGCAATGTGTTAGGTGATCTTAAAGCAGTGAGACCATCTTCTACATATATCAGCTGGCACCGGGTGGTGCTTGCCAGGCTGCTGACCCTGGAGAGGGGCCCGGGGAGAGATAAACTGTTAACTTTCTCCCTTCACTGCAATCATGTAACCTGCTGTGCTCTTTACTTCAGCTAAAGCATTACCTTATCCCATTTTCCTCTCATCTTCTAGGTTCAAGAATCATACATTAAAACATGCTTAGGGGCGCCTGGGTGGCTCAGTGGGTTAAGCCTCTGCCTTCGGCTCAGGTCATGATCTCTGTTCCTGAGATCAAGCCCCACATCGGGCTCTCTGCTCAGTGGGGAACCTGCTTCCCCCTTCTCTCTCTCTGCCTGCCTCTCTGCCTACTTGTGATCTCTGTCTGTCAAATAAATAAATAAGTAAAATCTTTAAAAAAATATTCTTGTAATAATCCCAAGGATAGAAGCCAGGAAAATGGTAACAACGATAATCACAATACCCTCAGAGCATTATCAGCACCATTTGTGACAAGAAGTGGCTCTTTATGGAGAAATGTCAGCCCAGCAATTGCTGTAGAATGTGCATTTCTCATTTGATTGATTAATTTTTTGTCTTCTAGATCCCAGAGTCCAATATGGCCACACGGGCTTCCAGCTGCCATTATTGGATGACCATCTGTTATCAAAAATAAAATATATTAAGAAAAACATGCACCAAAAATCTTAAAAAAAAAAAAGAAAACCATGCACCATAAAATTACCAAATTTAAAAGTTCTTCTCTCTACCCTTCTAATCCATAAACATAAAGTTAGAAAAAGACTATCCACCAATAATCTATTCATAATCCGTTGGCTATTTGTAATGCAGTATTTCACTCATTTCTATTAAATTGTAAGCAAACATCCATCTGGAATATTTCTATGAACTTCAAAGTAATGCATTTAAAATTTTCTTAATACTTATCGATAAGTAAGTTACAAGTTACCTGTACGAAATGAAATCGAAGTAATAGGTCCCCAGTCTTGATGAAATTTCATTAATGTTTCATCAAATTTAATGTTGTGAATGATAACCTGACCTGACATAAGACCAACAGCAACAACATCCACAGCTGGTGCCTGAAAATTAAATTATTCAGCTTTTTATTTTCTTAATCAAAATAGCTTTAATAATCCTGATGTTACACATCATTACTTATGTGTTATCAAAAAAATGGAATATCTTTCTGAGGATGGCAAAAAAAACAGTATTACCATTCTAGCATGCTTTAATTGTTATTTCATGTGTTAAGTATTTAGGAATGATGTTTTCAAGTTACTTCCCTGCCTCAAATGCGGTAGCCACCACCAACCTCCTCACCCCTAAAACATAGCTGACACGGTAAGAAAATGGCCATAAAAGAGAAGGAATCTGATATATGAAATCAGTACAGATCACTGACAGGACAGAAACAGAAAATAGAGACAACTCCTAGAAAACAATATATAAAGGCTTGCCATATGCATGGCAACACAAAAGGTCAAGTAAAAAGAAAGTGATGAATTACATATCCAAGAAAAACAGGAAGAGCCTATAAAACACATTAAAAGGCAAAAAAGTTTTACAATTAGTCTGTTTCAGCTCTAATAATCTATGAATATACTCTTCATTTTATACAGTAGTCTTATTTTTTTTTTTTTTATTTATTAGTTAGAGAGAGAGAGAGAGAGAGAGCGAGCACAGGCAGACAGAGAGGCAGGCAGAGGCAGAGGGAGAAGCAGGCTCCCTGCCGAGCAAGGAGCCCGATGTGGGACTCGATCCCAGGACGCTGGGATTATGACCTGAGCCGAAGGCAGCTGCTTAACCAACTGAGCCACCCAGGCGTCCCTATACAGTAGTCTTAGATATAGCTGCACAATAAGTTTCTCTATTTTAGCAAAGAAGATCAATCTCTCATACTATTACAGAATGGAATCAGGCTAACCATTTTATTAAATTTTCATCAAGCGACTATTATGTATAAGACCCCGAAGAAACTAAAACCCTGGGGAAACTAAAACAAGTATGATTCCTTGTCCTCAGGGAACCTAATGTCAGATACCTTTGGGGTCTTATGGGTAGGCAAAAGCATAGCAAAGTTGATGGTAGTGAGAGAGAATGAAAGAATAAATATAAACTGGGCATGTATAAGCAATAAATATTTAGGACAAGGGTATGCTGGAAGTTCATGTGTCCAATATATGCGTAAGATTCTCTGCAAACATATATTCATTCATTCATACGTGTTCTACAAACTCATAAAAAAAAGCAGATATTTATGGAAGAGTCTAGCTGATGAAATATTAGGATTTGGGTCCCAATTGTTCCAAGCTACAACTCTCAAAATTCTGACAAATTTCTCTGTATGACCTACAATCTCCTTTACTGAACAACTAACTCATCTTCATCATTTCCACTCTGTACAAGGCACTGGACTACATGCTTGCAAAACGATTGGTAAACATAATCTCATACAAGTTTAGAGCCTAATTTCAGGCAAAAAGATTTCTACAAATGTTTAAAGGCAAAGGCATTATTATTTGTTTTTAATTACATTTCCAAAGCACTATTTTTTAGGGTAATATTTATAAAAATAATTTAGCCCTATATTTTATTGTCCTCAAGCCTAAAAATATGGTTGACCCCTGAAATTGAAATATTACACTACTAACTTCATTTCTTCTTTGACTTAACAGAAAAATACTAACCTGCTGAAGAGCTGTTACTCCAATTTTCCATCCCTGAAATGTATATAGTAGTTTACTACAAGAAGAAAAATAGTTGAAAGGTTTTACTTTTTTAGAAAAACAAAATCAACTACATATTAAAAAGTGAAATAGTAACAGAAGACATTTAAATTGTTACTTTGTCCCACACTATTTTAAGTACATATATTAACTTATTTAATGCTCAGAATAATCCCATGAGGTAGATATTATTACCATTTTTCAGATACAGAAACCAAGAAACTTATACGAAACAATTAAGCTAAGGTTATATGGCTAATAATTCAGAGCCCAGACAGACCAATTCCAGATCCCATGCCTGATGCTACTAGTAATTACTATACTATGCCAACTCTTTAACAGAAAAAAAAAAATACATGACTAAAAACCATTTTATATTACAAACTATAATTAAAAAAACCATCATAGAATGCAGGCAGATCTCTAAAAAATATTACAGAAGGGAATATAACAATGATACTAATGTCAAAATCCATTAAATGACAACAGTGATGCTGCTCTAAATTTTGAAATCAAGCCACAAATGATAAATAAGTTCTTGAGGAAACAGATTCTGAAATTTTTATAATTATATTCAATAAAATATTAAACCACATAGTAAATTCAGTAAGTGGGCACAGATTAATTTACTCAATGATTATCCAATTTTTATAATTATATCCAATAAAATATTAAACCACATAGTAAATTCAGTAAGTGGGCACAGATTAATTTACTCAATGATTAATTTACTCAATGATTATCCAATGACTACTTAATGTACAGTAGTGTAAACATCACATGAAGAGCCTCAATAGATAAGCTTAGGGGCAGAGAAAATACCTCTTAGTCATTATCCCTGAGATAAGCACAGAGTGAATACTCAATGATATCTGTTAAACTGAATGAAAATGCTGATTTAAAACTGAGAACTAGGATAAACCTTTAACAATCTTATTTTCCTTTTCAAATTTACAAAGGCTTTAGAAAGGACGATTTGGATGATCAAATATTTTTGTCTCTTTAATGCTATACAAAGACGACTGAGCTGCCACTTTTTTCTCCAGATAAATGTTCAACTAACATTCATCTAGCCTTCCAGCTATACCAGTAAGATTATAGTAGATGTCCATCAAATTTGTGATTGCTAATAAAAGTACTTTTACCCTGAAAATGATTCCTAAACGCTAGCACTAAATTAACACTGATTTACTTTGCCTTCTCCTACCTTTTCCGTTTATTGAAAACTAGATGCTGTCCATCATAATTATTTTCTTATGTTACTTTGCTAAAGTCTTCTCTATAGCTATATGGATTCTTCACAATAGATTAGGGCGATGGCCATAAATATCCATCAAATAGGTATTTATGAAGCTGCCCACCATGTCCCAAGACCACGTTGCCATTCCCTTTTGCATGTCATGCCATGAGTAACAACATCTCCAAAGACAGATATTGAAAGCCCTCCAAATAAAATATAAAGACAGGGAGAACTGCAAGACTTAAGTATGTATTAGGGAACATTGGTAAGGATAAGATGGGACCCACCTATGTTATATTCTAAACAAAGTGCTTACTTGGATTTTACATTCCACAACTGTAGGCTTCCTTGTTCACTGCCGAGAAGTATTTTATTCAAGTAGGTACTTGGGTGCAAAATTGCAGAAATTTTAAACACTGATTTATCAAAAGTCAACTGCAGGTATTCCTCTGCAAAAGTCAAAATTATAAATAACATGTAATTATTTTTATATACCCATATTATTTAGCCCTTAAAGTAAATCTACCATATCAAAAATTTATGTCCTAATATAAACCAAAGACATATACTAACCTATGCACATTTCTTGAAAAATTAAACAAATGTGATGAGGGGCAACTTATAAATATAATTTAGACTACCAGAAATTTTCTAAAAGTTCTAATATCAATACTATTAAAAATTTCACTTATTGCTGAATTATAGGAATAAAAAATAAGGATTAAAAAAACAGTGACTCTAGGAATCAGCCTTACTATTTTTAAAATTTGACAAAGAGGCAGAATGAATATTCCAAGTGAAGTGCTTGTACTGAGCTCTCGGATGAATGACTGCCCACTCAAAGATGTAAGAAGTAAGAGGCAAATCTTGGTGAAACTAAGAATAGTGCTTCTCACACATTTCCACAGAATCTCTAACAGAGGAGAGAAAAAGAACTTACAGCTTTGTGGAGTAGACAATAGCAAACCCAGCCATTTTTTTGAAATCTTACCTTTATTTAAAATTCTTTTTTTTTTTTTAAAGATTTTATTTATTTATTTGTCAGAGAGAGAAGGAGAGTGAGCGAACGAGCACAGGCAGACAGAGTGGCAGGCAGAGGCAGAGGGAGAAGCAGGCTCCCTGCTGAGTAAGGAGCCCGCTGTGGGACTCGAAGGCAGCCGCTTAACCAACTGAGCCACCCAGGCATCCCTTATTTAAAATTCTTATGTGCAAATTTTGTTTTCTACTTCATAGGTCATGCATAATGAAAACAATTTTTCTTTTTCTTTTTTTTCTTTAATATTTTATTTATTTATTTGTCAGAAGAAAAAAGCACACACAAACAGGAAGCAGCAGGCAGAGGGAGAAGCAGGCTCCCTGCTGAGCAAGGAGCCCAAAATGGGACTCAATTCCAGGACCCTGGAATCATGACATGAGGCAAAGGCAGATGCTTAAATGACTGAGCCACACAGGCATCCTGTAAACAATTTTTCACTAAATTTTCTCCAAAATTTGAATACCAAGCAAGGTAAATTTCACTTAATTTTTAGTCTCACATGCTATGTGGCACACTGCTACACATTCCCAGAGATGTATGTATCCAGTTTAAAAAGGTGAAAATCATACAAATCTTAAATCCTACTTTAAAAGAGCCTTGCTTCTAATTGCACTACTGGGTATTTATCCTAAAGATACAAACATAGTGATCCAAAGGGGCACGTGTACCCGAATGTTTATAGCAGCAATGTCCACAATAGCCAAGTTATGGAAAGAACCTAGATGTCCATCAACAGATGAATGGATAAAGAAGATGTGGTATATATATATACAATGGAATACTATGCAGCCATCAAAAGAAATGAAGTCTTACCATTTGCGACGACATGGATGGAACTAGAGCATATTATGCTTAGCGAAATAAGTCAACTGGAGAAAGACAACTACCACATGATCTCCCTGATATGAGGAAGTGGAGATGCAACGGGGGTGGGAGTTAAGGTGGTAGGAAAAGTAAAAATGAAACAAGATGGGATCGGGAGGGAGACAAACCAAAAGAAACTCTTAATGTCATAAAACAAACTGAGGGGGGTGGGGGGAAGAGGGGTTGGGAGAGGGTGGTGGGGTTACATTATATGTTTAAATAAAGCTTAAATAAAGTTTAAAAATATATATATATTAAAAAAAAAAAAAAGAGCCTTGCTTCTATTTGCAACTAGCAATTTTACTTATTAAACAACATAAACAGCTCCCTGAAGACAGGTTCAATGTGTTGCTGTAACAATAATAAAAAGTTGGCACCAGCAACAACAGAGAGCCTGCTGGACTATAAAAATCAGATTCTCTAACTTTATTAAAGTCTTTTAACACCTATCTGCACAATGACTACTTCAGGAATTCTGCTCCCTTTACTTAGGCAAAGGCAGAACAAAGAAGGTCTAACTTGAACAAGAACATGGCTTAACCTCCAGGAGGGCAATTTTTACTAAAAACAAACATAACTCATAGAACAATGAGTTAATCAAGAGATAACGTAAGCTAAAAAATGTAAACAGATTAAAAAAAAACACATAAAAGCTTGAATTTATGGGAGATCCATAGTCTTTTATTGAGGGGGGATATTCTGGGGATAAATTCCCAACCTTTGAAGATTAGGATAGTCCTACAGACACAGCTCAGTACCACTGTATAAGAGTATCACAGTTAAAGGACACTGACTTCTATTCTTAGAAACAGGATGGATACTTTCCTTCAGATTATAGGTTCTTAGTGACTACTCTAATTTCCTTTACTGAAGGTTGAAAATACAAACCAAGAACATATACCAAAAATCACTCGATAAAGAAAAATTAGCATATCACTAAACTTGGAGAACTGCAATGTAAAATATTATTAGCAGAGAGAAACACATTTAACAGACTGTAAATAGCTCAGCTAGCTGACTAAAATTGCTTATCCATATTTTACTTAAAACCTTTTTCCTCATACATATTAAAGAGCCTAACATTTTTTCTGATTACATGTGAAACCTGACCTGGAAGTTGTGTTTTTATACGTTTTTAATTTTAGCTACACGTATCTACCCCTCAAGATAATGCAATAAATTGGTGATTCTTACCTTCTGAATATATGTGCCAAATAATAAGAATGCTGTCAGTATCAACAGAAATAATGTGATCCCCAAAAGGTTGCAAAAGATGGATTTCTGCCTTATGACCCTTAAAGGTGTGTACTACCTACAATGTCAAAGTTCAAAAGAATTTTATATTATTATTCATTTACCATGTATCATTCATATTAACTAAAAACATGCTAATCATAAAAATGCTCATGTTGAGAAAAGAAGTACAACTTTTGATTATCCAAGGTTAAAATAACAAATAGCAAAGAATCAGGCATTTTCACCTGCTCCGCCAGCCAGTCCAATAATAAGGAAGCATGGACTAGAAACACAGAAAATGAGACCTCTGAGACTCAGCCTTACAATGGACTTTAGGGAGGATACATACACACAACTGGGTACCTCACCCAATCCAACCAGCACAACTTCATGCATCCTAAAAAAAAGTGTCTATGTTCTAGAAGGCTGACCTCTACAGACTCCATCACCAGCTGGTTTCCAGATGAGATGGGGGAGATAGAGCACTTGCTCCTCATAGCTTTTAGTTTTGACAGAGACCATTATCCTTACAGTAGCTACATCCCTCAAAAACTACAGACCTTCCCCATGGTTTCAGTTCTCATCAAGCTCCAGAAACACTATTTCTTCTCTTTGCTTTGTTGACCCTAGATTCCTACAGTTAAGTTTATGATGCCTTGCCACCCTTACTTCCTCTCTCTATATATATATCTTCCAGGAAAACTACACACTGAAGTATTTTGGGGGAGGACATTTTTCCGGATTCTCTAAAAATCCAAACAAGTCCCATTAAAGAACTTCACTGCCTTCTGCCACAGACAGTGATAATGCAGGACTCTGGGAACAATTGTCAGTCCAAGTCAGGCCTTTAAAAGTACAGTGATTCCATTACCTGGCTATCTAGGCAGGCCCACTGCCACTTTCTATTTCATTCTGGACCATGAGAGCCAAGTCATCTCCCAAATCAGTTGTTCCATGACAAACTTAGAAACGAACTGATAGATTAGGACAAAAAAAACCCTTCCTTACATGTAGAAGAGAGAATCTAGTTTTCTCTATATAGAAAACAAGCACTTGGTTCTTAAGAATAGGAGTCATGGACTGAGTTGTTCACAGTGAAAAAGTCAATTCACATAAAGCAGTGGTATAAATATGAATCTCCCAGGAAAGCATTTTCAAAGGCATTTTTTAAAAATCCTACCCCAACCCAATATACAACGTAGACAGCTCAGGAGATGGGGGCCAACTGAGCAAGAAAATTTTAAAGAAGTTGCCCAAATACTTCTGATATTCATCCATGACAAAGAAAACTGAACTAAAGTACCAGTTTTAACTAATTCTGAGAATTCGATGAAATCAATTTCTCCTCCTCCAGAAAACTACATAAAGGTTTACAATTAAAAAAAAAACGCCATGTCGAGAGTGTCCCAGTTAAAGAATGGCAACGATAAAGTTCTCTCCACTTTCATGACAACAAACTATTGACTGCAAAAGACAAATTAAAATAGTTCAGTGATACATACCTCTTTATTACGGGCAAATGCAGAGAAAACATTCCCATAGGCAGCAAAGACTAGCCTCCCATCAGCTGCCATACAGCAGATATCCTGTGGAAGAGAGTTACCTAGGTAAAGGAAATATAAAATAATTATGAAATTTTAAGATCTTGGCACAGATAGAAACCTCAATATACATGGAACATTTTTCATGGCTATAATTTAAAAATATGTAGATATGTGTGTATATATATATATAAATAAAAACAGAATCAGTATAAATTTGACATCGTTATTTTATACATCTAATACTATCAGACTAAAACTATGAAATCATCTTGACCTTTCCTAAGAGAACTAATGTCTGGTATTTACAGACATAAAACATAATCCTGAAGAAATGAAGAGCTTTTTTTTTTTTTTTTAAGATTTTATTTATTTGACAGAGAGAGAGAGAGATCACAAGTAGGTGGACAGGCACAGAGAAGGGGGAAGCAGGCTCCCTGCTGAGCAGAGAGCCCAATTCGGGGCTCGATCCCAGGACCCTGAGATCATGACCTGAGCCGAAGGCAGAGGCTTAACCCACTGAGCCAGGTACCCCAAAATGAAGAGCTTTTTGAAGTTATCTGGACAAAATCCTCACTTAATATAAAAAACTGGCAGATAGTCACCTACTCCTCATGTAAATGCCTCAACGAATATCAGGTTCACTAACAACTCTAGCAAAATTTTTAAAGTTAATCAGAACCAAGAACCCTATTTAACTCTATCCTTTGGAAAAACCTCAGAAAAAAAATCCATCTGATACTCTACATTCTGATCCTTAAAATGAAAAATATGGTATCTATTCAGTCTACAAAGTAAATATGCCTATCATCTCTACCCATTTCTCATATGATATGATTCCTTCACTCTTCGCTATCATGGTCACACTGGCATTTTCTTCTTATTCCCTGTTTTGGGGGCAGGAGAGTTAGAAGAGAGAGAACTGTTTTAAGTATTTTTCATGTTACATATTCCACTTTCAGATTTCACTTCCAAAATATTATTTTTATAGGTTTATCATTCACTTTGTATTCAACTTACATTATAGTGCCCTTCTTTTGCTTTCTATAATCTAAAAAAAATTTTTTTTAATTTTATTTATTTATTTGACAGACAGAGATTACAGGCAGGCAGAGAGAGGGGAAGGGGAGTAGGCTTCCTGCTGAGCAGAGAGGTGGATGCAGGGCTCGATCCCAGGACCCTAGGATCACGACCTGAGCCAAAGGCAGAGGCTTTATTAACCCACTGAGCCACCCAGGTGCCCCCTACAATTTTTTTTATGAGACTAATAAAGTCCTCTGTTTCTCTTACAATGATCATATTTGATGGTAAAACTAGACTCTCTCAACCCTGGCAAGTCCTTTATTCTGTTAAACAGTTTCCAAAAAAATAAATATTCCTTCCATTAGAAAAAATATCAAAATGGAGGAAAAGGGAAAACTCTTCCTTACAGTAGAAAGAATGATGGAATCAAAAAATCACTATTTGGTAGTCATCATGCTAATATCTGGTTCAGGCAAGAATCATCACTAAATGATAAAAACAGTGGGTAAAACTCTGAAAAGTAATAGTATATCGACATAGTCTCAGTGGATCTTACCACAAGGTACTTATTAATTATAACGGATAAAACTTTAAAATGGAGCCTCCTGACAAATGTCACCTTAATAAAATGATCAAAGTTCACTGCCAGAATTAACCAACAGCATGTGCCTGCTAATATGATTCACTGAGAATTCTGCATTATTTCTTTGTTGTTCTTTTTTTTTTTAAGATTTTTTTTTTAATTTATTTATTAGTTAGAGAGAGAGAGAGCACAGGCAGACAGAGAGGCAGGCAGAGGGAGAAGCAGGCTCCCTGCCGGGCAAGGAGCCCGATGTGGGACTCGATCCCAGGACGCTGGGATCATGACCTGAGCCGAAGGCAGCTGCTTAACCAACTGAGCCACCCAGGCGTCCCTTTCTTTGTTATTCCTGCCATAGGGCATAACCTGAATCTAATCATGAGAAAACATTAGAAAAAGTCCAACTGAAGAACATTCTAAAAAAGAACTAGACTATACTCTTCAAAAGTGTCAATGCTGTGAAACACAAATTTAAAAAGACTAAGACACAACAACGAAATGCAGCATATGATCCTATCCTGGACTCTTTTTTTTTTTTTTACTACTATTTAAGTTTATCAGAACACACTGGATTTCTTATATACTCTGTAAGTCTTAATGTTAAAATTTTTAAGATTTTTAGAAGATACTAAAATGCATAAATTCAGCATAAAATTTACACTTACTTACTGCAACCAGACTAAGTTTCTGAACCTGTTTAAAAAAAAAAAAGATTAGATTGTAATTGCTTTTGTTAATGAACATTTAACACCTAAAAATTAGAATATAATCTCACACATAAGTTTGCTATACTATCTTTCCTTAAAAAGACACTTACTGATCCTAATTTTTCATTATTAGGGAAGCTTATATTTTCAACTGTTTCATCAGGAGTAGCGATGGAAGGGGTAGACAAATGTTTTCTGTAATGAGTCATACAGTAAATATTTTCAGGCTTTGTAGGCTACGTGGTCTTTCCTGAACTGCTAAGAAAACATGGAAACATATAATAAATATATGTAATTAACAAATGTGTATGACTCTATTCCAATAAATTTGATTTATGGATACAGAAATTTGATTTTCATGTAATTTTCGAATGCCATGACATATTATCATTCTTTCGATTTTTCCCCCCAATCATTTAAAAATGTCAAAGCCACCCAACTCTGAAGCTGAGAGACCTCAGAGCTGAGAGGGGTGTAAGTGGAAATTCAAATCACAGAGATGCAAGAATTCTAAGACTGAAAAGTCCCTTGGAGATCAAATTAAATATCCTATTTCTTAAGTCGAAGTAGACACGGGTTTCCATTCCATGCCAAAATTCAATTATATTGAATTCTACTATTGTGCAAAATTTCCATGGAGGTTGTTATATTAGAATAAACACAAATGTATCTGTAGAATAAACTAATAAAAATACTTTGAGTATACAAAAACAAATGGTGGGCAGGATTGGCTTGCAGGGTGTAGTTAGTTGACCCCAATCTATGGTTATTGATCCAGCCGTATAACCGTGACAAAGTTACCCCAATTACCCACTGCCTCAAATTCCTCAACTACAAAATAACAATTAAAATTGGTACCTGCTTTATGGGATTATTATGAGTATTCAATGTGCAAAATTTGTATATAACAGTTAGAATGGAGCCAGTCATAATGTTCACAGTTCACAGTTCAGAAAGTATTAGCTGCCATCACCACCACCATGTCCACCTTGGGCATGATCCTCACTTTCCTCTTCCACTAACTCAACCAGCTACAACTACCTATCCTTGCTAATATCCCGTCTGCTTTCCACAAACCTTCAAAGAATACAACTTTACAGTTCGGTTTCCTGAAAAAGTAATTAATACTGGCTATTATTATTCTCATCATCAAGAAAAGATCCCTGCTTTCACAGAGCATATTCATTTGAAGATAAAGGAGAAAAGTAAACAGCAACAACAGACCGTTACAATGATGAGAAATTAAAGGAGAAAAACCATTAACTAACAGGCAGGAACACCTGGGCAAATAACTTCAGAAATTGTTTTCTAGTTTACGTAAGGATGCTCCGAAAAAAAAAACAAACATATCTCGTAGAGAAAGTAATTGCTGCAAGGCTTAGACGAAGAGGCACGGTGCCAAACCCTCAATGTTGGTAGAAATAGATGCTCAGAGAAGTTTTCAGGAAATTAATTTGCTACCAAATGTGGGCAGTCTCCCAAATCATACTTAATCTCGTCCCTCTCGTTCTTCCAATGCATTTTAATCTAATTTTCTAATCCAGGGTGGGTCAGAAATCGCACAATCAACTGTTTTATAAGTCTTTCTTGGTAAGAATTCAGGGGGCTAGGACTTGTCTTAATCACATTTACATCTTCAATGGAACTTCAACAGATATTTAGTGAATATGCTGCCACAGAACTGAAATGTTTTCTGGTCCTTGCCCCTAGCGAGCGTGCCTCCGAAAGTCGCCCCACGCGTACTGCAAGGGCTAAAGTAAGCAGCACGTGGATGTGAAGCGGCGGGGAAACAGGACAGGTAGGGGTTAAGGAGGAGATGGGGAGAAAAGGGAAGCCCGGGATCGGCTGGGGGAGGAAGGCGGGATTGCCCCCAGGAAAGGGCTGGGGGCTCGGAAGGGGGATTCCTGGGAAGCGGGCGAAGGAAGAAGTCACTCACGTCATAGGTATGGAAGCTCTTGCCCACGCAGGTCGTCACGTAGAATCGGCGCTTCAGCGCACTGAACCGCACCACGTGTGGGATGTCAGTGCTAAAAAGCCCCAAAGCCCGGAACCCGGCGAACAGCGCACTGCCGGTGCGACCTTCGGGGCCCCGCTCCATCGCTACTGAGGACCCGGTTCACTCTACACTCCAGTCCCGAAGGAAAGTGCTGACCAGGACCTTCGCGGCTTCTCGTGGCACAGTACTTTGCTAGCGCTACATACTTACTGGCGCATTTCCGGTACCCGCTGCGTTAGCGGAGACGGCTCTAGTGCAATTGAAAAAGAACTCCCTCCGTAGCTCTCAGGGAAGGCGCGACTTCGGTTCCGCGGGCCGCAGTCTCCAAGTGCTCCTGTTAAACTCCCCAGCACTGATGAGGCTGGAAGAAACTGGACTCGGTTTTCAGCGGGACCTTGCGGGAGGGAAGGGACACGGAAGCCCTATACCCAGAACGGTGAAGGGAGACTAAGTGTTGTCTTAACACAGATGGAGTCACGTTAAACGCGTAATTATTAAAAAAAAAAAGTATAAAACCATGAGACTATGGAGAAGATCTGAACACTGGATATTTGATATTAAAAATTATTGTTCATTTTATAGGTGATAGTAGTATTGTGATTATGCTTTTACAGATTCTTAATCTTTTATATATCTGTAAAAGTGAAGTGTAGCGCTGTATCAGGGGAATTGCTTTTTAAAAATAATTGAGGATGGGAGCGCCTGGGTGTCCCAGTAGCTAAAGCCAATGGCTCTTGGTTTTGGCTCAGGTTGTGATCTCAGGGCACTGGGATCCAGCCACTGCCTTAGGCTGCATTTAGTGGGGGATGGGGGGGGCGTGGGAGGGTGGGGGGTGGGTGTGGGGTCTGCTTAACCCTCTCCCTTGGTCCCTCCCCCTGCTCTTGCACGGCCTCTCTCTCAAATGCATAAATAAAATCTCTCAAATACCCAAATAAAATCTTTAAAAATAATAATAAAATAAATAAATAATTGGGGATGAGGCTTGGTGTTTAGATGAAACAGGATTGGTAATTGTTTAATCTGGGGGAACGCGTATTTGAGAGTTCATAATATTATCCTTATGCTTCTGTATAAAATTGATATTTTCCATAATAAAAAGGTTTTTACTGAGTTTGTTTAGAGTGAAAAATTGTAATATTAATTTTTTTTTTTTACTTTGAGTGCTGCAAATGTGTACAAGTGATTTTAATTACTAGATAGACATTTTTAAGAGTTGTATAAGTTGTGTGTAATGCAGATGATGCTTTTGCAATCCGAAACTAAGACTTCTGCATAAATTAACAGTTTGGTAGGAAAGTTGAAGTTTCTTCAACTAGAACTTCACAGTTCACAAAGCCTTTGACACCCATGATTTTACTATTTTAATAACTTAATAATAAATTTTAATTTAATATAAATTAACTATAGTTTAATCAGAGAGGCAGGCGGGGGGTGGGGGGGGAGAAGCAGGCTCCCGCTGAGAGCCCTATGTGGGGCTGGATCCCAGGACCTGAGATCATGACCTAGGCAGAAGGCAGAGGCTTTAACCCACTGAGCCACCCGGGCACCCCAGATTTTATGTATTTATGTATTTATTTGAGAGAGAGAAGGGAGCATGAGTGGGGGGAGGGACAGAGGGAGCGAGAGAATTTTAAGCAGACTGCCCTGAGCTTGGAGCCTGATGCAAGGCTTGCTCTCACAACCCTGAGATCATAACCTGAGCCAAAATCAAAAGCTGGATACCTAACTGACCGAGCTGGCCAAGCATCCCTAAAAGAATGTTAAAATTAGTACTACTTATGGAAAACTGCTTTTGCAGTAGGCATTCTTTTTCATACCAACTGGTTAAGAACAGTATACTACTTTGTTTTGCCAATGTGGTGTTGAGTTCTGACTCATAGCACCAGCAAGCATCATTACCTACTAAAGCAAAATTATTCATAACTCCAAATTTCACTTGCAATGTTAGTTTTCATTCCCTGGCACTAATAATCAATTTAATGTAGGTATGCTTAGTATAGATATGTGTTGCACCAGCATAACAGTGTGGCTCAAGTGTGTGCTAATGGTGTTGATATGGTAGTGATTCTTCTTTCTTTTAAGATTTTATTTATTTATTTGACAGACAGAGATCATAAGTAGGCAGAGAGGCAGGCAGAGAGGGAGGAGGAAGCAGGCTCCCTGCCAAGCAGAGAGCCCAATGCGGGGGATCATGACCTGAGCCAAAGGCAGTGGCTTTAACCCACAGAGCTACCCAGGCGCCCTGATATGGTAGTGATTCTTTACAAGGGAAGCCAGGGAGAACTCTATGGACTGACTTTGCCTTGTTCCAAGCGATAGAGGAGATCTTTTTTTTTTTTTTTTAAGATTTCTTTCTTTCTTTATTTGACAGACAGAGATCACAAGTAGGCAGAGAGGCAGGCAGAGAGAGGGGGAGGAAGCAGGCTCCCCGCTGAGCAGAAAGGATGTGGGGCTCCATCCCAGGACCCCGAGATCACGACCTGAGGCAAAGGCAGAGGCTTAACTCACTGAGCCACCCAGGCACCCCTATAGAGGAGATCTTTAGAAACATAGATGTAGCTATAAGAAGACGGGCATCTGAATCAAAGGAGAAAGGAAGTGTAATGCAATAGAATACTGAACTAGGTGTTGTCCTTTTCTACCATTTGACCCACATCACTTAACTTCTCAAGGCCTGAGTTTCCTCTTTAACTGATGCTCATGGTTTGGCTTCCTACAGAAGACAACAGTGAGTATCCTTGGAGCAGTTTTTCATCATTGTGATAACAAATAACCTGAGTGGACTTGATCAGGCATAGAGCAGAGAGTTCAGCGTGTTTGATTGCCCTGGGTGAAAGCTGCAGTGGGACATTCAAACGCAGAAAAGAGGAGCCCTTATAGACTCTGGTGAGTACAACTATGACTTGAGTAACTTGGATGGGTACAGGTGCTCCCTGGGTGAATAAAGATAAAATTTCAATGTTATCAGGAGACCTAAATTGAAATAGTACTCTCTGAGGTCTGCTGTCAAAAACAGAGTGAGGGCTCTAATGAGGAACTAATCATAACGGGAAGGGAAGTCTAGGCAGATGATTAGAACTTAGAAGTATCTTGGAATGCTGGAGATGGCTGACAGTGTAGCTCCATGTCTCTGGAACCTGTTGCCCTTCCAAGATGTAGGTTTGGGGAATAGACTCTGAGCATGTAAAAATGAACTACACAGTGGTGATCTAAGAACCAAGGACCAAAGTTCAACATACAAAATAACCGCTTATGCTTATTGTTTTATTTCTATATGGTTTTTATTTATAAAAAAATCTTGACATCCTAATAAGATTTTGATCAAGTGACATATAA
The DNA here is from genome assembly GCA_003697995.1 of Taxidea taxus jeffersonii. Taxonomy (NCBI): domain Eukaryota; kingdom Metazoa; phylum Chordata; class Mammalia; order Carnivora; family Mustelidae; genus Taxidea; species Taxidea taxus. Next base: position 64,901 of record RCUC01132645.1, read on the forward strand.
AAAGTAAAAATGCACGTGACCATATTTGTACCTGACAATGGTGATGAGGTCTTAACCAATTATATCTAATGAACAGTGGCCTAAGTAGATAATCTCTTAAGTTTCTCCAAGTTCTAAAATGTTACATTTTATTTTAAAGATGAGAATAGGGGCACCTGGGTGGCTCAGTGGGTTAAAGCCTCTGCCATCGGCTCAGGTCCTGATTTCAGGGTCTTGTTATCGAGCCTCGAATCAGGCTCTCTGCACAGCGGGGAGCCTGCTTCCTCCTCTCTCTCTCCGCCTGCCTCTCTGCCTGCTTGTGATCTCTGTCTGTCAAATAAATAAATATAAATCTTTAAAAATAAAAAAATAAAAAAAATTTTAAAAAAATTTTAAGATGAGAATAACTTGAACATCTGACTAGAACATTCTTGAACAAGAAAATCTTGATTTATAGGATTTGGCACAGAAAAGTCTTGAACACTTGGGATGCTTGGGTAATTAAAGAGCAGATGCTTACAGAATCATAGCTTGTTATCTGGTTCTTGACATGTTGTACTTACTTGAACTTTCATTTTTACCCTGGATTTCTCAATAGCAGTGCACATTTCTGGCCGTGTTTGGGGTGTGCCTTGACAGTGATCAAGATACTAATTACTTGCAAGTGTTTATTCAAATTCAGAAAGAAAGAGAGCTCCTTACTATACTATTAGCTTATCTAATACATTTATTTTATTTTAATATCTTAGTGGATAAGTTCGATGAAAATGGAGATTTTTTCTTTTTTTTTCTTTTTTTGTTCATTAATACATAACAAGCGCCCAGAACAGTGCCTGGAACAAAAGAGGTACTTAGAAGACATTTGCTTCACACACACAAAAAACCTGTATATAAAATGCTAAAAGTGTGAGATGTTTCTTCTTTTCTATATCAGTCATATTCCCTCCCAGAGTAATGAGCTGTGTATATTATTATAGGATTCCCAATGTTTATACTACCTCCCTATAGCAAGATTTATATCGCTGCCTGTTGCACGGCTTATGAAAAATCCTTTGTAGAGAAGGGTAGTGAACATTTGACTTGCTGTGGTCATTGCACATGAGCATATATGATGTACACTATGTCCCAGCAGAAGCTTGAAGAGTTATTGCATGTTTCTGCCAAGTCACTTGCTCTTTTCCTCTGCCACAAAAGGAAGACATATCCCAGCTAGGGCTGCTTTGTCAGCCTGGATCCTGGAATGAGAAGGTATGTGGACAAACCTGGAGCTGATTTGCCATTGCCAGTTGTAACGTGAGTGACAACTAACTCTTGATGTCACAAGCCAGTGGGAACTAATGGTTATTATCTCATCAAAACCTGGTGAGAACCTATATGGATTCTGGAGAAATGTGAAAGTTAGCATATAAAAATGATTTAAAGAAAAAATGTAGGGTGCCTGGGTGGCTCAGTGGGTTAAGCCTCTGCCTTCAGCTCAGGTCATGATCTCAGGGTCTTGGGATTGAGTCCCGAGTAGGGCTGAGCAGAGTCAGCTTCCCTCTCTCTCTCTGCCTGCTTGTGATCTCTCTTTCTGTCAAATAAATAAATAAAATCTGTTTTTAAAAAGTGTAGTATGTTTTTCTTTATAGAAGTATTAAGGCTGTGTTACAGGAAGTAAGGGACACAAGGTTCATAAATGAGAAATATCCTTTGGTAGGATTTTAAGATTTTCAAGTTATCCATTTTCTCAGTTATGTGCCCAGGGATGACACAAAATAAAGGCTTAGTGGATGTTTAATGTTTGAATGCTTTCTTTTGCATTTTGTGGGGGAGGGAGCAGGTAGAGGAGGGTTGTTAAAAAAGAAGCCTGTAGGGGCACCTGGGTGGCTCAGTGGGTTAAGCTTCTGCCTTCAGCTCAGGTCATGATCTCACAGTCCTGGGATCCAGCCACATCAGGCTCTCTGCTCAGTGGGGGCCTGCTTCCCTGCCACCTGCCCTCCGTCCCGCCCTTCCCCCCTCCACCTGCCCGCCTCTCTCTCTCTGCCTACTTATGATTTTGTCTGTCAAATAAGTAAATAAAATCTTAAAAAAAAAAAA